>JASAND010017595.1:0-85465 GCA_030248195.1 Trissonchulus latispiculum
TTTTCCCTAACAAATGAGCAAAAATGAAGAAATATTGTTCATTTTTAGTTGGAAATAACGCTTTTGAAGCAAATTTGCGACTTTTTTCTTAATTTTTGACCAAGAAATCCCCCCCCCCCCCCCCATTCGATTTTTCCGACCCCCGCCCCACCTCAAAACGGCTGACCCCACCCACCCTAATTTCGGCTACCCCCTCCCCCAACGTTTTCTCAAGGTACACTCTATGTATGTTCATATAGGTGTACATAAGTGGAGTGGGGGGTGGTGGTGATGTGGTTGTTTCAACCTCTCGAGGGCGCGAAAAAATGGCCGCGCATTGGGTAATTTTGGGGTAAATTTCACAAAAATTTACAAAAACGCAAAAAGTTTTGGCTTAAGGTATTTCATCATAGGTGTGCGTGTGGCTGGTATGTTTCCCGAACTTTGGTTGGGTCTGGGGGGGGGGTAAATCTTGACCGACCTCCGAAATGTGATGGGGGTACGCTCCGCTCCCCCAACCCTTCCAGAATTCGGACATTTCAGAAATTTCTAAAATGGCCAAAAATTTTCAGTAATTTAGCCCTTTCCATCAAAATAAAGGCTTGTTTTTAACGTTTTAGGCGTTTTTTGCACCAGTTTTTTTAAAGCGTTTTTAGGTCAAAATTTTAAAAATTTCTCAAAAAAGATGATTTATTTTTTGATCATAAATTGTTATAGCTATATAACTTTTTGGGTACAGAAATCTTTGGGGGGGGGGGGGGTTCGGTCGGGGCATAGTTTCTCCCGGGGTGGGGGTCTTGGGAGTACTCCCCCATTTTCGACCAACTTTACCCCCTAGAATAGAGATTTTTGGACTATCCCTCCCCCCACTTTTTGGCTACCCCATGCACTTTTTGGTCAAAAAGTTAGCTACATGTTGCTAAAAAATGGTTATTTTTTGAAAAAATTTTCTCAAATTCTGGCTTAAAATTGATTTAAACGGTGTAAAAACGCCTAAACCGATAAAAAGATGCCCTTATTTCGACAAAAAACGCGTTAAAATACAGAACATTTTACGTTTTTAGGCCATTTTTTGAATTTTCTGAGGTTTGGATTTTGGGGGAGGGGTTCGGGTGGGGGGTACTCCTATCACATTTTGGGGGTCGATCACCAAATTTCCGAAGTTTACCCCCCCCCAACCAAAATTTCCAGGGAAACTATGGTTCGGGGGTAGCCAGAAGTTGGGGGAGGCGGAGGGTAAGTCAAAAAATCTGGGGGGGGGGGGGGGGTAAAGTTGGTCGAAAATGTTGGGGGCGACATCCCCCAACCCCCTAAAGAAACTATGGTGGCTGGCGAAAAAAGTGGGAGGGGGGTTCATGGAGGATTACGAAAGATAAGGAACAAAAGTATCTACAAAATATATATATAGCCATGGGGTGAAAAAAAACCCACCCCCTTTTTGGGGGGAAAAACCCACCCGCCTCCTGAGTCATGGGTTGGAGATATGAGCTCCAAAACATAGCAGCAGGAAGCGCGACTCTTTCTAACCTTTTTTTTTTTTTTTTTTTTTTTTTTTATGAATATTATTATTATTATTATTATTATTATTATTATTGATTAAACAAACAATAACAAGGTTACAGACAAGTGCAACATTTCTGCACTAAACATCTACAGAAAACAATGTCTCTCGCAGTGCCCTCTTGAAAGAGGGAAGCGAAGCTGAGTTGACTATACCATTAGGTAAGGAATTCCATTCATTGATAACTCTATTATGAAACAAATTTTTGACTGAGGTCAGGTTATTTTTCGTAACTCGAATTTTAAAACGATGACCTCTAGTATTTCGCATAGATATATTAGCTTGATACGTGAAAAGTTCGTTGAAGTCAATGGCAATAAGTCCACGTACAATCTTGTACATTAGAACTAAATCTTTATAACGTCTACGTTTTTCTAAAGTTAGAGTCCTGAGATATCGACATCTATGGTCATAATCAAAATTTAAATTTGGAAGAATTCTTTCTGTAAAACGCCTCTGAACGCTTTCTAACAACGAAATATCTTTGGGCTCCATACCTCGCAAGCCGTTTCTAAGATTGGGTGTACGTAAATACTGAATAACTTAAATTTGAAGAACGGATCAGTAGAAATAAAACAATTATGTATCAAATTAGGAATATGAAGGGCTTTCTTGGCAATTTTACTACAGTGATCAGAAAATTTTAAATCATACCGAATAATAACCCCCAAATCAACTGCAGATCTAACCGATTCTACATCAGAACCATTTATGACGTATTTGGCAATAGGATTATTAACCCCAATATGTAAAACCATACACTTATGAACCGCAATATCCAACTGCCAAATACGGAGCCACTGGTTCACTCTATCCAAATCCAATTGTAAGTTATCAGAAATTTCACCTTTTCGAACGGCCAAATATAGTTTAACATCATCAGCATAGAGAGAAATATTTGAGAGCTGCACTACTTCTGGTAGATCATTTATGTAGTATAGAAATAAAGTAGGACCTAACACAGAACCCTGCGGAACACCGCTTGTTAAGACAGTGTAAGAAGAAAAACTCAGACTGTACTCTTACTCTCTGGCGTCTTCCAGTTAAAAAAGCTTTTAGCCATTTTAGTAAAGTTCCACCAATACCTAAACTCTGTAACTTAAGCAAAAGTTTATTATGACTAACAGAATTAAAAGCCTTTTTAACATCTAGGAAAAGCACATCAACGTAATCCCCTTTATCAATAGCAGAACTCCATCTAAAGACCGAAGTTATTAAACTTGTCAGCGTCGAATGCTTCTTTAAAAAACCATGTTGCAATGGTGAAAAAATACCTTTCTGATGACCGTACTCAATTAAAATTTCATTGATAATTATCTCCATTGGTATGCAAAGATCAAGTCATTTGGTTCACTCCTGCTCATTTTATGACATTTTGAAAATGACAACTACTTTTTGGTTGAACCATCCAAAAATTTACCAAAAGTTTGGACCGATGTAACTTTTGACTGGGTTGGGTTAGAAAAGTTTTGCAAATATCTGCAATGATGGCAACTCTTCCTCTTTGCACACAGCCAAAATTAGACCGATCCGCTGTACCGTTGGTCTGGCACATTGCCAAACGTGGCGGGGAAAAAACCCACTTTGGGGGGAAAAACCCACCCAAATTTTTTTGAAAAATTTTTTAACAACTCAACACGGAAACAATTAGAGACTATAGCACGGTACTATCGAGCACGCTGCGTCATCCTATGCGGTCAGAGTCGGACAATTTTGCTTCCCTGGCTAGCTAGGGGACAAAAACCTTGAAAGTGCCATTTCGCTGCTGGAGGACCCAATACAGGTACAATTGTGGATTTTAACAGCCAATTCTACGTAAAAAACCATTCTCTATACGATAGAATAATAAGTTTTATCAAATTACATCATTTTTAGCATTTTTCAAAAATTGCCCTATGTTTATGTGTTAAACTTTATGAAACCTGGCCAGTTGATGCAGCATTTTCAACGGCACATGAGAGCTCAAAAAAAAGCTACTTAGATCGGGTTTTTTGGTTCATACTAACTAAAAAAGGGTTGAATTTTACACTGGAAGTGTCAGAATTGCGATAGAACAATTTTTAAGACCTGTGAGGGGTGGGTTTATTTTCCCCACATTTGGGTTTTTTCCCCCCATTGGGTTTTTCCCCCCGCTACTTTTTGCATTATACCGCCCTAGCGGTATATACAACCTACAGAAGTGCAAATAGGCTTAAAAGAAAGTTCTAAGTATATACGCCAAGTACGATGGTATATAAAGTTCTCAGATTGCCCTTATAATAAAAATGTTCCAGCCAAAATCCGAAAATGTGGGTTTTTCCCCCCATGGCTATAAGTAAAGGTATGACGCCGAGGCTTTGAAAGAATTAAGGAAAAGACAAGTTCGCCGAAGGCGCAAAATTTTTTCAGCAAAGTTTCCGTAGTTCAAAACTTTTAAGGAAATTAGTAAAATTTTACTACTGAAGCTCCAAATATGTGGTGTGTTTTTCTGAGGAAAAAGTGTGCGAAAACACAGTATATATATATATATACAAACACAAAAATTTATATGATCATTTAGCCATGGAATTAAATCCGGAAACAATGATGTGGATTGCGGCGGGTGGGCTGCCCATCATTCTTTTGCCATTCCTTCCTCTGCTCTGGATCCCGTGGGCCCTCTATGTGGCCTACTTTGTGTGGTATCAGTTTGTCAGCATCTCCTACATTGATCCCAAGAATAGGGCTGTCTATATTACGGGTCAGTTTTTTCAGTTCAGTCTACGTATTTTTGGGGTTTTGTGATTTTTTCTGTTTTTCTTTTCCCCCTTTATCGATTTCTTTTTATTTTGCATACGTAATTGTCTTGTAGCCTTCTGTCGGTTTAGGGTTTTTATGTATGGCAGACTGTATATATATAGTTTTTAGTTTTAGTTTTTAGCTTT
Source organism: Trissonchulus latispiculum (assembly GCA_030248195.1). Taxonomy (NCBI): domain Eukaryota; kingdom Metazoa; phylum Nematoda; class Enoplea; order Enoplida; family Ironidae; genus Trissonchulus; species Trissonchulus latispiculum. The sequence continues at coordinate 4,444 of JASAND010017595.1, forward strand.
AATTTCTTGGCGTTGGTTCTTAAATATAATTTCTTAAGCTTTGGTATATATATAATATATAATGTGTATATATATATTATACGTACATTTGTTGGTTATAGGTTGTGACTCAGGTTTTGGTCACGAGATTGCCGTAGTTTTGGATCAACAAGGCTTTCATGTCTTTGCCGGTTGTCTTCAGCCGGAAGGTTCTGGTGCTGGCTTTCTCAGGGCCCAGTCTTCAGACAGGCTTAAGGTACGAAATAACTTTTTCTGAAGGACAAGAAACCAAATATGTGTTTATGGCCACCAAAACGACAAATTTTTGGCAATCCCCCGGTTTCTCAGCTTTTGCTCTCCCCTTCAATTTTTGCTTAAAAAGTGGCCAAAGTTGGCAAAAAATCGAAAGTTTTATTTTAGGGGTTTTGACAATCTTTGGGGACCCTCCTCCCTCTAGGTTTTTTGCCCGGCTACACCTATGGTATTTCGTTTGTTTTGGACGGGGGGCAGCTGTAGTGTTTCTATTTCTTTTTTTAAGATGAAAATATTGTGAGCATGAAAATACTAAGACGAGGCTCAACTTGTCATAAAGCTAAGACAACGTGTCCATAAAACGTTTGACTTGGGAGATGTGCTTGCTTGAGAGGCTTGAGAGAGAGATAGGTAAATCAATTATGTAAATTTCGATATTTTGGTTAGAAAATTGTTTTCCTCTATTGTCCCGTTTTCTTCCCTTGAGTCGAGATGGCCGAGTGGTCTAAGGCGCTGGTCAAAACTTCCGATCTTACGGTCGGTAATTCGATCCCCGGAGGCCACAAAGCTTTCTCGACTCTAGCCAACCCAGCTATCCATCCTTCACTGGTCGGTAAATGGGTACCACTACGGTGGGAAGGTAGCAGGAATCTATGTAGAAGGGCCGGCTCCCCTTCCATGGATGCAGTCATCACTTGAGGTGACACTCCTGGCTCTACGGCTGAGAATCCGGGGATGAGAACCGGCACCCCATGTCCTGTGGCAGGACGGAGATTTCTCTTGGGGTAAACCTTTACCTTTTTTACCTTACCTTCCCTCACTCCTTTTTCACTCCTTTTACCCCTTTGGTAACTTAAGTGGAACCCTAGACATAAAGAAAAACTGGAGAATTAAGTACATACGTAGACTACTTTTAATTGTTATGAAAAAACTTATAATAATAAATGTTCTTTGATTTCTTTATTATGTATTCAGGTTCGTGCTGCTTAAGGCTTGGTTCGAACCGTTAAGTGACTAACATTTTACTTCAGGTCCTGCCATTGGATGTTACCAATGATGAGAGTGTTGCTGAATGTGCTCGCCAGATTACTCAAATTTGTGAGGAAAAAGGTTTAGGTAGGCCGTAGGTTCTGGTTACTTTTTACTTTTAAGTCAATTTGGATTGGATTTTTTATGTATATAATAACTAGTGATGGGAACTGGATATCCGGATATCCGTTTACATTTTAGACAAAGTATTTTTAAAACCAAGGTTGCAGTTTGGCTGTATGATGGAAGTTTACAGGGCAACGAAAAATTGAAATTTTAAGTGTAACATCAAAAAAATTTCTCCAATTTATGTTTTAAATAACCGGATATCCGGACATCCGTTAACGCTAGACGGATATCTGGATGTGAAAAAATATCCGGTGCCCATCACTAGTAATAGCGTACATAACTCGTGTTAAACATTCGTCTTATATATGTCGCCTATTCCATCTATTGTAGTGGTGTTTTCTAGAACTGTGGGCCCTCTACAACAATGCGGGCATCGCCACAGCGGGTGAGGTGGAGTGGTGCCCCCTCTCACTGTATCAGCAGAGTTTGGATGTCAACTTGATGGGAGTGATCCGAGTCACAAAGTCTGTCCTAAGTCTCATCCGGAAAAGTCGAGGTTTGTAAGCCTTGTGGACTGTTGCAGAGAGAGTAGTGAGTGTAGAAGACAATATTTTTTGTGTACAAATTCTGTAGCACATTTTTGCAAACTTTCGGCTTCTATTTGAGGCAGATGTAGTAGTTAAAAGTGAGGGGTGAAAATTTGAATATTTGTTCGAATGTTTTTTGCAAAGTTTTACATTGTCCTGGTTAAAACAGCCAAAAATCTCCAAACAGTGGCTAATGGCTAATTTTTGGTGTTTTTCAGCTAAAATAGCATAAAAAAGCATAAATTGCTTCAAAAATTCGGCAAAGCCAGAAAACTCTGAATGCTGGAGTAAAATTGGACAATTTTTGATTTTGGCGGGCTCCTTTAATGGGCCCCAGTAAAAGTAAAATAAATGTGTCGTTTATTTGAACCAGTTGCTTTTTTCAAACACTTTTTTCTTTTCACTCTTCTATTTTTTCTAATATTTACTGTTCCAAGCGTTTTTTCTAATATTTACTGTTTCAGGCCGTATTGTGAGTGTGACGAGTGGAATCGCCCGCGTACCCTACCCCGGTCGGACCAGCTACTGTGCTTCCAAGGCGGGCGTGGAAAGTTTCATGGAATGTCTGCGCTATGAGATGAGAAAGTTTGATGTTCATGTTAGTTTGTTTTAAGATTTTTTAAAATTTTTATTTAAATTTATATATTTTAAATTCTAAATAGTTAACTTGTCTTGTTTCTTTGAACACACACACAACAGTACGCATACAGAGTATTTTTTTACCCGGAGGGGGCGAGGGTGCCCCCGAAATTGACCTCTCCCCCGAAATCGCCCCTCCCGGGATTGTTGCTCCCCCTGGATTTTCGGGGTCCCAAATTTTTGCTAAAAATAAGCAAATTTTCAAAACTTTTCCGGCCCTGCCTGAGATTTTTTCGTAAAAATGGCTATTTTTAGCTTAAATCCTGGCATCTTCGAGAACTTTTTGCGTTTCTACCTGTAACATATGCGCCAAAAATACCATTTTTGGACATACGAAAAATTTCTTCCCCTAGTTTACTTCTAGCCCAGAATTTGGGGGGGGGGCGATATGGGGGGCTCAAAGAAGCCCCCATCCCCATCGATGGGGGGGCTCGCCGAAAATGGGGGCTTATTTCTTGACAAATGTTTATGTTTTTGTGTATTAAAAAATGCTAAAAATCGCTAAAAGTAATTAATTTTTGGTGTTTTTTGATCTAAAAATAGCGGAAATTTAGGTAAAAATCCGGCGAAGCCGGAAAATGTTTTGAAAATTTAGGCTAAAAATGGTAAAAAATGGCAATTTTTGGGGTTATGGGGGGTCTCCTCGAATGGGGGAGCCCCCTCCAGTAGAAGTAAGCCAGTCCCCCCCCCCCGAAAAAACCCTAAAAATACCCTGCGCATACAGTACATATATATATACAGTACGACACGTATATTATGTACTTTTTTGATTTTTTGTGGTGTATTGCAGGTTTGTGTGGTCAACCCGGGCAACCATACCGGAGCCACGAAAATTTTTGCCAACATGGAAAAGTCATTGGAGGGCGTTTATCAGGCCATGAGCCCTGAGCTAAGGGCAGAGTATGGTGAAAAATATCTACAGGCCTATAGGCGTAGTCTTGTGGGTGGTATGTAACATTCCGTCTTAACTAGACTTTTTGTGAAATAATGTTTTTTTGTGAATTGCTAGAATTTTGGGGTAGCCGTTATGTATGCTCAAGCTTTGAGAAGGTTTTGGTGCGTTCAGTACCTAATCCAGAGGGGGGGCCCCACGGCTTTTTGATTGTGAGGGGGGGGGTGGCGCATGGGCGTTATCCAGGATTTAGGAAAAGTCTGGACCTAACTTTATCTAAAAATGTCCAAATCTGCACCAAAAAGTGCTGATAATTTCTTTTCGGTCTGGCTAATGTGCCAAAATTACTGAGAGACATCCAGCTTTAGTCAAGTCACATTTTAGTTCCGCAATAAAAGGTTTCTCATTCTTGTTTCTGAATCTTTCCTCTAGCATTTTCCTAATTTTATTATCATCTTTAATCTAAACAAACTTACTAGTATTGCTTATGCATTTATATTTTATTAAATCAATAATAAATAATTAAATATATAAATAATTATTAAATAATTAAATTAAATTTTATTTATTTCAGCCTACATGTATGCGGGTACCAGCATTAGTCAGGTGCTGGAGGCTCTAGACCAAGCCATTCGATCCCGGCGCCCCCGGGATCGCTACAAGCCCATGCCCCTGGGCTGGCTTCTCTGGGACTACCTGATGCAGGCTCTGCCCAATGAACTGGCCGATTGGTTGGTCTGGCTCTGTATCACCCGATCCTTGCCGAAACCGGCTGTTATGGATAGATAATGTTGTTAGGGCGTTTAGATTTTTTATCAGAATTTTATTTATTTCAGAATTTATTTTCAAAATGCTGGATACGCCGATGTCCAAAAGCTATATATTGTAAAAGTCACCATCATATTTTTGGTCATCATTATTATACCAAGCAAACGCCCACCAATTACTTTATCAGAATTTCATGTAATTGGTTGGTGTTTGGTTTGGTATTGGTTGACCAGAATATGCTGGTGTCCTTTATAATATAGCTTGTGAACATCTGTGTATCCAGCATTTTGAGAAAAATGGGGACCTGGCAAAAAAGATTTGAGGATTTTTTACGTAAAATATCAAACTTTTTGCAATGAAAGAAAGAAAGATTTACTCCAGAAATTAACAAGACGGAACGTACAACGATTATACAGTTTAAAATGTAAAATGAAATGTTCATAACATTTTCTATTGGACAGCCCGAAAGGAGGGGGCTTCAGTCAACAAGCCCCCCCCCCTGGATACGCTCATGTTTGCAGTATACAATTCAATTGCTCAATGTTGTTTACATTGCTGTGTTTTTGTTGTTTCTATGACTGCGGGCAGTTTTAGCTGCGTCTGTCTAAAGTTTTATCAAGAGCACATAATAGATAAGAGTAAGAAACTCTTACGCTAGCATGTACAAATCATGTAGGGTATGCTCGGTTCATTAACTCGGGACCCCCCCCGTAACTTCCGGGGGGGGGGGGTCCCACTTTGCACTAAATACACGCTTTCATATAAGCGTGTGTCTGCTCGCTGATTGGCCCGTTAGCCTAAGGCTTATGGTAGGTAATTTATTAGTTATTTTAATTAATTAATTATAACTTTAATTAACTTAGTGCAATTAAAAAAACTAATTCGACAACTTTGTAGCATTTTTTCTGCTCTTTCCAATGATATAAAAAATTTTTTCTTACTCTTATCTATTATGTACTCTTGGTTTTATGAATTCTGATTTTGTGATTTTAGCAATTTGCTGTGTTGATTAGTTAGTTGTTATATGCATCATGCTGCTCGTTCTGTATTGATATAGGTATATAACTTTACGCATGTTTGGTTTATTTGCAAATTCCTGCTATGTTGTTGTTATTATTATTGTTTGTGATTCAGTGCCTACCTTTATATTTTTCATTGTGTCTATTTTTGAGATTAAATGCGATTATAATCTTGCTTGCCCCTTGCTATTTCCATTAAAAGTTGTTGCACAGTGTGACTGCTTCCTGCAAAACTACGTAGATTTAGTGTAGAGTTTGGTGCTAATTTGGATGTTTTGTCCACCGAGTGTTTGACGGAATGACCGGTTGTGTAGACCAAAAAGTTTTAGGCCAAGTCGAGTAGTATTTACTGTAGAATTGATGCTAAAAAGGATTGCTTGAATCTGGTAATTTTGTTTAATTGTTAAGTTTGGTTGCATGGTGGGTGGTGACCTGCCGCGAGGCCTATCCATAAAGCCAGCCAATAACGCTGGCCCAGCTTCCAACAAATCCGCCACAACCTTACATTGAAGCCAGTACAAAATGTAGATGCTGACACTGGTCTACTGGAGGCTCCCCTCCCCCCAAACACCCGTCTGTCTGCGTTCTTACTGGTATTGTTGATTGCTACGACAAAGTGTGGTAGTTCATTTTCCTAGAATAGTCATACAGACTGTGGCAATTGAAAAAATTCAGCAGCACTAAATTTATCTTGTTAGCGGCATTCTTGTCCGCACAATCTGGTAAAAACAGTTTTTGATCTACGTATGATTTATTCCGAAAATTATGACGTAAGACGCATATACGTACCTGATAAAAATTAATTGCGCGAAAGTGCTCTACATAAATTAATTCCTGGGGTTAGTAAACATTTGAAAAAATTCTTCAACTGTCGGAGGGATCCGTTCCCCAGTTTAGGTTTTTAGTCGTCGCTGGCCATGTTTGTCTTTGCTGAAGCGCATACAACTCCCACACAAATAAAATAATGTTTTTTTAACAGTACAAAACTAATTTTTGACGCAAAGGCAGCAATTTCTTGACGCAGTAAAATTTTTCCCGACGCAGCACTGGTGTAAATCGTGAAACGAAAAACCCTGTACTGACCTATAGTGGTTGACCTCCTTCCTTACAGCCTTACTGCTTCTCGTTGTGTCGCTGAATAGCGTGTAGGCATACAGAGCAAGCGTGTTTAAGGCTTATACTAAATGGTTCCTCCCTCCATAAGCAAGCAAGTTCCTTTGGGTTCCAAATTTTGCTCAGAAGACCAAATATTTGATAACTTATCTGGCTTTGCCGGAGATTTTTACTTTTTCCCATTTTGACCATTAAATGTGACTATTTTTTGATACATAAAAATCAACTTTTGCAGTGTATATATGCGAGAAAACTAGCACTATTTTTAGCATTATTTGTAGAAAACTTACACCCCTTCACTGCTTTTAGAAAAATTCCATCCCAATAATTTCTCGTCCCTTGGAGTTTTGAGGGGCCCTCCAAGCAGCAAAAAAATTCTAGAATAAGCCCAGTATAGTTGTTACCTGTTGTGGCTGTACCTATTGATTCTTTGTCCCAGTTTAAACATACCTACATTGTAAATAGTTGAGCGTCTTTTTTATGTTGTGACTGTGAGCGTCCAACCTTCGGGTTGTGGGCAAAGTTTCTGGTTCAAGAACAGAAAAACTGAGCAGCGTCCGTATGGCTAAGCTGGGAATCGAACCTCGGACCTTTCGCTCCGAATTGTTGTCAACCATTTTAGCTGTGTGGTCTTGGATCTTAATTGTAGGGTAGATAGGCATCCCTGGTATACTTGTTATGCGTAATATTTACCGTTTTGCGGCTTCGCCAATCCTTGATTAGTTGGTTCATGCTTTTTCAGAGTCATTTTTTAGGAATTTTACGCGTAAATTTATATTAAAAAATGTTCAGTTTTTAGTTCAGCAGCAAAAATAGCTATTTGTTTCCGAACCCCCCCCCCTGAAATTTGTGCCACCCCAGACCACCTGGGGTCCGCCCCCAGACTTCCTCCAATATTTTGCCAGTGGTCTATCTCTAGGTAGCTGGTTTTTTCCTTGGCAAAAATTTCTGGGGGGGGGGAGTCTGGGGGGCGGTCCCCCCCAGGTTTTGGGGGCACGGATTTCTGGTGGGGAGGGGAGAAAAGTTTTCGAAAAATGCTTAAAAAATAGCTATTTTTGGCTGCTGAGTTAAAATATTAACTATTTTTAACCTAAATGGAAGCTTAAAATAGCTAAAAAATGCTTAAAAATGTCTAAAAATCCGACGAAGCCGGAAAAAATTTTCAAAATTTACCCTCAAAACCCTATTTTTCTGGGGGGGGGGAAGGCCCGAATCCTGGTGGTGCAATTCTGGGGGGGGACGAATGTCTGGGGGGGTGCCAGGGTAGGATGCTATTCTCATTCTGTCTGGAGGAAATAGCCAGGGTAGGATGCTATTCTAGTTTTATATTGTTTTTAATTTTTTTGGTATACACTAGTCTATTCTGCTTTAGTGTTTAGTTTTAGTGCTTTCGTCTTGTCTTTTGACTTCTGCTGGGTTCAGTATGTCTGCCACGTCTGCAATTCGTCAGAACTATCACCAGGACTGCGAAGCGGCCGTCAATAAGCAGATCAACCTAGAGCTCTACGCCAGCTATGTCTACATGGGTCTGGCCTACTACTTCGATAGGGACGACGTGGCCTTTCCCGGTGCCCATAAATTCTTCCATAAACAGTCGGGAGAGGAACGGGAGCATGCTCAAAAGGTTGGACCCTATTTTTTCTGTTCTGGCATTTTTTCGCAGTAGCAGATTCTTCTTTTTATCGAGTTGTTTGAAAGTGTGGGGGGAGTTTAGAAATTTGGTCTATGAGGGTGTTATTTTTTCAGTAATTTCTGAATTTTCACTCTTTCTTTGAAGCGAAGCTGGACACCTAAGTGGATATATGTGAAACGTGTTGTGAAACTTCCTCTGCTGTGTACACGATTCTTGTTTTATTGAAATAGTTGTCTACTGGGTTTATTCCAGAGAGTTTTCTGGGAAATGGGGCCTCCTGGAGGGAATGTGACATTTGGAGGCATATATATATGTATATATAAATATATATATATAAATTTCTAAAAATATTGTCCAAAATTGTGTTACGTATTTTTATCTAGTATGCATTGAAAATTTATCCAAATATACGCAAATTTAATGGTCAGAAATATTAAAGTTAGGTAAACGACTATTTGAAACTTTGGTACTAAAAGGCGTACGTATATATCTAGTGGGCATCCACATTTTCCGGAAATGGGTTTTTTATGCAGCCCCTAGTTCCTGCCCAGTAGAATTCACTCAGACCCAGGTTTTTTAGTTTCAAATTGAAGACTTTGAATGTAAAACAGTTTAAAACTGCTGCTGTGATGTGAGAAGAGACATATACATGGTGTTGATGCAAATTGTGTATATATATATATATATATATATATATATATATATATATATATATATATATATATATATGTACGTATATATGCGTAGCTAATCCCCACCTCTGTCCTGTGTCCTACAGACATTTTCTCTATCTCTAATTCTGCTCTAATCTTTTTCTGCTCTAATCTTTTCCAGCTGATGAAATTCCAAAACGACCGCGGCGGTCGCATCGTCCTGCAGGACGTGTCCAAACCGGCCCGCTCTGACTGGGCCAGTATCCAGGAGTCCCTCCAAAGTGCCCTGGACCTGGAGCGCCAGGTCAACCAGTCTCTGCTGGAGCTACACGCCCTGGCTGCCTCACACAACGATCCGCATATGACGGATTTTATTGAAGGTGCCACCTGGCGGCAAGGCCGCACCCAGGGGGGGGGGGTTCAAGGGGTCTAGACCCCCCCCCCTTTTGGGATGACAAAATGGAAAATTTTTGCTATTTTTATGGCAAAAGCTGCTATTTTTAAAAAATTTTCAGGCCTTCGGCGCGATACTTCACTTTTTACAAGAAATAAACGTCCAATGTACTGTTTTTGGGCAAAAATGCAAAAATTCTTCAACTTCTGCAGGGTTCCGCCCCCCAGACCCCCCGTTGCGTTGTACCTTGGACCCCCCCTTTTCAAAATCCTGGGTGCGGGCCTGCATATAATATGAGTATATATATGTTATGTGCACATTTTCACTCCTGACTCTACGTGGTGTAGTGCTAGCTAAGCATTCCTAATCTTCAGTCCGGGAGGTCTGTGGCTCAATTGCCGGCGGAGCCAAATCTTTACATATATAGCTAACTCTGTGCTGGTTGACATTAATTACATTAATTACATACATTACGTAGGTACGGATACTGTAATGTAAATTAATTTGCATAATTTATTAAAGAATTACGTATATATACGTTATTAATTATTTCAGAGACATTCCTTGGCGAGCAGGTTGATTCCATCAAAGAGATCGGGTCTCTGCTAACTCAGGCCAAACGCTGCGGCGCTGGGATCGGGGAATATGTCTTCGATAATGAATCGCTCAAGGAGGCACATTGATGATGATGACATTTTTTGACGGCGCGGTGCGGAGGGGGGGGGGGGTAGCTAAATTTTCTGCGGAATTTCTAAGGGGAAGGTAAAGGATTTTTGCTGAGGTGTATTTCATTTTCCTTTTATCGATTTTGTTTCGTAAAGCGTGTGTGAAGAGACTCACTTATACATAAGTGAACGGAACCCCGCTTTGGGAGAAATTGTGTAACGTTGATGTTTGTTTTGTAATGGCATTTGTTTTCGTTTGAGTTCCAATTGTTTTTTTCTATTGTTCAGTCTACCTTTTGAATCGTGTACTCACTTTCTTACAATGCTAGCCATTTTTGTGTGTTACATTCGTTTGACTATATTATACTGCCTTAGTATTAGTGTATTTAGCCGTATAATTTTGTTTTCGTTCGTTTTTTTCAGTAATTCTACAGTATATATCCTTATGATATCATTATTAATTCCATTCATTCATAAAGTCACTGTTTCATTAATCAAGGATTTTTGTAACCTTTTGTTCCTGTTAACTTAATTAACTGTTAACTTAACCTGTTAACTTAACTTAATTTTATATTAACATGTATTTGCGTATTACCAAGAGTACATAATACATAAGAGTGTATAAGTAACGTATGACAGCTGGCATACCCTCAGTAATATCAGCTTGACACATTCTCTGCACGCAAACGGCTGACCCCTCCGCAATTAGACTGGCATTTTTTTAGTGGGGGGGGGGTGGGGGCCCCCCCACTTTTCGGTTCACCCCTCCACTTTTCGGAGCCCCCCCCCACTTTTCGGCAAGCCCCCACCCACTTTTTTGGGGGTCGTCCAAAAGTGTCAAAAATTAGGTTTTTGAGGTCAAATTTTCAAAAATTTTCTCAATTTTTAGCTAATTTATGGACTTATAAGCTCATTTTAAGCTTAAAAACAGCGATTTTTTGCGTTTTTACCTTAAAAATGCTAATTTTTCGCTAAAAATTTCGGTATATTTTACATTTGGCTCGCCCCCCCCCACTTTTCGGCAGCCCCCCCACTTCCCCCTCCCTAGAGTGGGGGCGAAGCCCCCCCCACTTTCAAAACCCTAAAAAAATGCCAGATTAGACCCCACTGACCCCCCAAATTGGTGCCCAGTCGAAACTGGGGTACGCTCACTCGCTCTATGCTTGTGTACTAAAGCTCGAAAACACAAGCACTACGTGCGCGAGTTTTGTGTCTGTTTCGAACTTTAGAACACATGCATAGCGGCCAAATTCTTTTTAAGTGAAGGTCCAATTTGCAGGGGGGGGGGGTATTCGTTAGCGTGCAGAGGATGTGCCTCGTTTAATACATAGAGTTAGAGTATGGCAGCTGTCATCTCTTATCATGAGGGTGCGCGGAGCGCCCCTTATAATATGAACTATAAAGGCACTTTGCGGATTAGGGAAACTGTTAATTAGCCATAACTAATTAACCGTAGGGAGTTGAGAGCTAAAGTTTACATTTTTGAAATCTCCAGGCAAAGAGCTTTCGAATGATACCAAATTGTCCGGAAAAAATGAACTTTGAAAAAATCGACTTTTTGATACAAGTTTAAAAGTGGGGTTTTTTTTCTCTGTATCGACCACTTTTATAGGGCGATTTTTGCGCACACCGATTTTTCAAACGGCCCATAGGAAAAATTTTTCTATACTAATTTTTGGTTATCTAGGTTATGGTCCAGATCAAGTTTATGTTTGATTTCCGAATTTCGCTCTGGGTCGATTTTTACTGATGGTCAAAAATGGAAAAATCGACGTTTGGACTTAGAAATTTTTTGAGGTCCCAACACAGAAAATTGTCAAAAAGTCGTCTAAAATAGCATTTTTTGGCCATTTGGTGGTGCGCATAGATAGTAAATCGGGGTCGCTGAAAACGATGAGCATACTGCCGAAACCGTCCGAAGTGACCACTGGTCAGCATGGCCCCGTGGCACCTCGCCCAGGGTCAAAGTATGGAAAAGTCACTAAAACAGCGTTTTTCGGGATTTTGGTTGGGGGCATATATAGTAAATCGAATACGCTCGTTTCAATGAGCATATTTTCAGAACCGACGGAAGTGACCACTGGTCACTATGGTCTAGGTGGCCTATTGACCAGTGGTCAAACCCAATAAAACAGCGTTTTTCGGGGTTTTGGTTGGGGGCATATATAGTAAATCGACTACGCTCGTTTCAATGAGCATATTTTCAGAACCGACGGAAGTGACCACTGGTCACTATGGTCTAGGTGGTCTATTGACCAGTGGTCAAACCCCATAAAACAGCGTTTTTCGGGATTTTGGTTGGGGGCATATATAGTAAATCGTCTACGCTCGTTTCAATGAGCTTATTTTCAGAACCGACGGAAGTGACCACTGGTCACTATGGCCTAGGTGGCCTATTGACCAGTGGTCAAACCCTATAAAACAGCGTTTTTCGGGGTTTCGGTTGGGGGCATTTATAGTAAATCGACTACGCTCGTTTCAATGAGCATATTTTCAGAACCGACGGAAGTGACCACTGGTCACTATGGCCTAGGTGGCCTATTGACCAGTGGTCAAACCCCCAAAGACAGTGGTCATTGTTTGGAATAGAGAATCTTCTGGGAGTAATAAATTGCAGACTACTTCTGCCTAAGAGCAGCGCTCCCAAAAATTGGAAGAAGGACAAGTAGGAAAAATGCTCCTTGCAGTCGCATGTAAAATGCAATATGAGCTATTTAAACATAAAGCAACATTTAAATATGTCAAGGACAAGATTTAAAACGTCTAATATGAGCCAGAATCTAAATCGGTAAAGGACAAGCTGTAACTGGCTAATATGAGCCGCCACGTTTCTCTTGGGCTCATATTGACGCGAGGATACTAAGTTGAGTTAACTATTTTTCACTTTTCAAATTCGCATGTACACGTAATTGTCATGACATATATACGTCTGGTCTTGATACAATAAGTAAAGTCAAGTGGGTAAGCACACATCAAAGTTTTACACATCGGCTGTGTATTTTATTGTATAAGTGCTGTGTACAGTAAGCCGGTACTGAAGACTTGAAGAATACCGGTTTACTGGAGCTTTATGCATTTGTATCTAGTTTGCAGTATGTGTCTATGATTTAGCAAACTGGTATATACCAAATGTATATGCCACTTAATTCAACTTTAAAGGGGAGAACTTTAGCTGCTTAAGGTGTTCACATATATACCTTAAATACGGTGTTTGAGCTAGTGAAATTAGATTCAGACAGGATACCTATAACCAAACATTATATGACGCTAATGACATTACGCAAGACGGTGAGGATTTTTTCAGACTTGGGATTGGGAATAAAAGTAAAGAGTCTGTAGGCAAGATGGTAAGAGGTCGTCGTGATGTGAAGCCGTTGAAACCACGGCAGCGAGCGTCAATATGAGCCCAAGAGAAACGTGGCGGCTCATATTAGCCAGTTACAGCTTGTCCTTTACCGATTTAGATTCTGGCTCATATTAGACGTTTTAAATCTTGTCCTTGACATATTTAAATGTTGACCATCATAGCTCATATTGCATTTTACATGCGACTGCAAGGAGCATTTTTCCTACTTGTGTATTATAGACTCGTGTATTACTCAGTGCTATTTGCGTACGTAAATATAATATATCTTTGTACACACAATGTGTCCAGAGATGAAACCGGGTCACTATTTGCTGACCCGGTGACCCGGTCGACACATGACCCGCTGACCCAGTATTTTCGAAAATTCAGGTTTAAGCTTGGAAAAATTAAAAATATATTGGGGTGCGGTGAGTGTTTTTTGATTTTTTTGGACATTTTTGGTGTCTATAATAAAAACATGGGCAAACTTTTTGATTCTTTAAAGTAACCTAGAAAGTATATGTTGTAAGTAATCCGAAAAAATCAAAACTGATTTGCACGATTTCGCACTCAGTGTGATGTGAAGTCAACTACATAACTTTTTGAATCAAACGAATTGAAACAAAATACTTTGCCAAAGTCATCACATCATCTAATTCTAATCATAGAGCTTACCATGACATTAGTGTTGTTTCAGCAGCTGAAACTGAAACTGAAACCTAGTTTCAGCTTGTACATGTTTCAGTTTCAGTTGCTGAAACTGAAACTGAAACCATAACAAATTTGGAGCTGAAACTGAAACTGAAACTTAGTCGAAGTGAGAGCTGAAACTGAAACTGAAACTAAAACTGAAACTAAAATTAATTTTGAGCTGAAACTGGAACTGAAACTAGAACAATTTTGGAGCTGAAACTTAAACTGAAACAGTTTCAGCTCCAAACTAAGACTGAAACTAGTTTCAGCTCTGACTGAAGCTGAAATAGGTTTCAGCTCTCGCTGAAGCTGAAATAGGTTTCAGCTCTAGCGTATGCATGCTTAGCATAAACGAGTGTTTCTAAAACTGGGTCACGTTCCCAGCATGTAAAATTCCAGCCTTATAATAAATATAAACGTTTGACTAGTGCTTTTAATGCTTAAATCGTACTAAGTAACGAAGTAAGTAATGCTGCTTTAAAACGTTTGTGTATAAGTTTAATAGTGCATTAATATGTCAACATACTATTGTGTGGGAGTGATTATTTGATCTGATTCCAAATAATTTGCTTTTTCAGAATATTAATTCTTCATTGAGCAGAATTTTAAGCTTTGCCCGAAATAATTAACTAACATTTTTTATAAAATCGTCATATAAGGACAAGACTCCAGCTCCAACAATTTAAAAGAACACGAAATTTAGAGTCAATGTATATTGCTATGTGTAATGGAAAAGGCAAAATAAAACCTAAAAGGTACAAGGAAAAGCTCAATCTGTAGTAGGTCATGGTTCTTGAAGGAATTGATCTAAGTTTCTAATGTATTGGTTATGAGTGGCGTGCTTGTGGTATTTTGATGTGAATCGTGAAACGTCCAAGCATTGTACAAAGTAACTGTCTTGCAGTTACCAGAGTTGCCAGTCAGTGTGAAACCCCCCAGAAATCCGTCATTAGGGACATAGGTTCTAGTGTAAATAGGAAGAATAAGACATAAAATAGCATTACGCGCACGCAAACGACACGAAAATGGACTAAAGGCCTCAGTGGAACGTAGATTAAGGAAGCTTAGGTAGGCTATCAGTTAGTAACGGAGGGGTCGTTACCCTTCCCGGGTCAGCAATAGGCCCTAATACGGTTTTCCGTATAATGGAGGAGTCGTTACTCTTCCCAGGCCACGAATAAGGCCTCACATTATCAAGAAATCACTTAGGAACTGATCAAAACAGCCGAAAATCATCAAGGAAAATAAGTTCGACGAAGGAAGTTGTTTAATAGCCAGCAACTTAACAAGAAACTACGAGTTTCAAAACGTTTTACGCAGTTAATAAGTGCGAATATTGGAAGATGGGTCAAAATAAGGCCATAACTCGCCCATTAGGGGCATGAAATAGTGTTAATTGGTGTTCATAAGTGTTAATTAGGCTTAATTTGCATTAGTTAGGTGATAATTAATTAGTTAGTCAAATTTTTGGTCGAAATATAAGTTGGGCTTATCTGAAAGGCAATTCTCTGCTGATTCTAAAACTCCAAACCCGGTCACCTAACTCCCAATATTGCGAAAGTTATAAAGAAAAGAAGTTTTGTTTAAGTTACATTTTAATTTTGCAATATTGGCCTTAAGTGACCTTATAACAATGCGTAACTATGTGTGAGGTTACGCCCATTCATGTTTCCATTCACACCTCCAGAGTGTCTGCTGGCTCTCTCCCAGCAGAGACTTGCCTCGCAGAGAAGAATTTAACACATACACATAGCAGGAAATTACGTTCGGAGGGGGCTTACCTCCCTCCCTAATAATTTAAAAGAAACGAAAATAGTTAGTCTTAGGTAGTCAAGTACGTAGATTAATAATGTTTAACTTTTATTCTCTGGAAAATTACGTAGCTAAGAGTATGCATATTTTTTATGCAACAATTGCCCTTCCTTTTCTTTTCTAGTTAGACTTAGAGTCTTGGCGAGGAAGGACAATTGTTGCTGGGATCAACGGGCGGCTTCCCTTGTCTACGGCCGAAAGGTCAAGTCTAAAAAGAAAGAAAGGGGCCAGGAGACAAGGGAAGGCCTAAAAATAATAAAAATAAATTTTACTAAATAACACGGCCAAAGTGGCAATTAATACTTATTTTTCCATATTCGGCCCCGAGTGGCCTTTATTTTGTACAACTTTGTTCTTCAATTCTTTTAATCTCATTTCTAAAATTAGTAATTTTCCCCTTTGGTTACCTTTACGTGGTAACCAAAAAGTCTGCAAAGTTTCCCAAAATTCGGCTTGGGAAATAAATCAAAATTAGGGTCAGTTGGAGGGTAATAACTCCAATCCCTCGTTAATCTCCCCTCCAACGGACCAGCCGCTTGGCCAGCCCGACTTGGGCACATGTATTAACATAGGGAGCTTCCAGAAGTTTCTGGAAGCCCCAATAAAAATCAAAAGACGCCCGCCTGAAAAGCAAACACCAGTGAGCTGTCAGACTCCTGTCAGCTCACTGAAAATCTCAGACTTCCAGTCAGTGTTCGTCTGAGACTCGGCCGAGAGCGGTCGGGTGTTTACCCCCCTTAACTAGCACGTCTTCCCGTTGTGCCAGCGTTTTGGCCGGGAATAAAAGACGTGCTCACCCCGGTTAGGACTCGAGTTAGGGACCCCTTCTGACCCACACTGGTCAGAAGGGAAGAACTGAGCTTACACGACGAACACCGCACGATAAGGGCCAAATGAGCGTACTATGCTCGGCCAAAATCACACACCTAGGAACGCAAATTTAGGGATTCTAAGAGGCCCTTTTGGCCTAAAACTTCACCTTTTTGCGGCCTTCGGGCCTTTATTAAAAATTGACTTTACTCAACCAAGCCACGGCCTGAATGGCCTTAATTGTTACAGGGGCTTACGCCCAAAATATTTTATGTGTATTGCTGTTTTTTCGGGGTTTTGATGAAGCTTGGGATTTTGAGTGGGGACCCACCCCTGAGTTGAGATAGGAGGTCCCTTGGTTACGACCTCACATTCAGAAATGAGTTAGTTTAGGGACTGTTTTTCCCCACAGCCGGCAATTAGGAATTGCCGGCCATATTCGCAAAATAGGCGCTACTGAAGCAACATTATTGTCTGTAACTATGTATTGTGATTGCGAAATGTAACCTTGTATCGGCATCAAAATATTAGGAACCCAAAAAGGATCTGAATCATTTTCTATTATTAATTATTAAGTTGTTTTAAAAGGGAATGGCCGAATTCCCCGTGTTAATTTAATTAATATAAAGCTGTCCTTAGCGGAAATGTTGTGTGATTTGCTTCTTTAGTAATAATTGCCCAAGCAATTATTACTCGTTCCTTTTCCCAAAACTACCAAAGTTCTTAAAATCCAACAAAATTTTCTCTCCTCAAAGTTCTCAAAGTTCCAAAGTTCAAAGCAACGATGCTGGAAGAGGTTAACCAAAGTTAATCCGGAATTAGAACAAAAATATGCATACTATAAGTAAGTAGGTAGGTCTTGTTACGGAGCAGTTAGGAAGTATTATGTTTGTATAATCGTATGCGTCAATATTGCTGTGATGTGTTGTGTGAATGAGACCCCCCAAATTTACGTAAGTGGCTGCCTGGGTAAACTCCTCATGGATTGTGAGGTTCCAGAGCTAGCCTTCTTTTATAGGTTGCGAGTGAGTAATCAGAATTGTGTGACTGAGAGTGTGAATGAGGGCATACCATGTAAACCCCCTTTGTTTGATAAGGGTATTGGGACTGCCAGTGTGAATGAGTAAAATGCTCAGATAGTAGGCAGGAAAGTGGGCCAAATTGAGTAGCAATTTGGACCCAAAATCAGGATAAATCATAAATCAGTAATGTTTATTAGTTGGACGTGCAATTGCTGTGAAAGTGTCACTTTTGGGAAGGAAAGTCGTAAAAGTGTGCATAAGAAAGAAAGGTAATTTTGGTGATTTAGGCCGGTTTGGCAGCCTAGGGTCACGGGGACCCCCATTAGGTCTGCCAGACTTGTCGGATTTCCGGCCATCCGTGTAGGTTGCCCTGCGATTAGGGGACGGATGGGCCGCACTCACGGAATCCAGATTTAGCCTGATCAAGGCCGGCATCGAACGGTTTAAACTATTATGAAATTGATCCAAAAACCTTAGTTTTATAGGGTAGATATCCGATTAGCGGACTAGTAATTTAGATAGTTCTAGGTAGGAAAATGTAGATTAGTTGTGTTGTGTTAATTAGTGGATGTTCTTAGTTATTGGGAAAGTAGTTAGCTACTTAGTTCGGATAGGTCGGTAGGTCGGTAAGCAGGGACTGCGTAGAATGGCTGCTGAGACAGTGAGCGAGTGAGTTTTTGCCTTTTTGCTTA
The DNA here is from genome assembly GCA_030248195.1 of Trissonchulus latispiculum. NCBI lineage: Eukaryota > Metazoa > Nematoda > Enoplea > Enoplida > Ironidae > Trissonchulus > Trissonchulus latispiculum. The sequence continues at coordinate 22,511 of JASAND010017595.1, forward strand.
AACTGATTGAAACTAATAACATGCAAAAACTCACTCACAGTCAGCCCGGTAGGTTTTATGTTAAATCTGTTATTCCAGTCCCAAGCCGGCAAATATATGGTAATAAGGATGTTACATTAAAACACCAGGTACACGAAAGTTAACATTAATATTAAGTGGGCTTTAGTTAATTCGCGAGTTAACATTACTATTACGTAGGCTTTAGTCAGTTAACATAAGTAGGTAGGTAGGCCGTAGTCAGGGCAATTATTATAAGTATTTAACAAATGACCATCTTCCAATATCAGAGATGCTCCATAAAAACGTCCAGTTTCGAACACGTATTTGATCTAATCTTTGGGTCACGGGAAATGAACCCATTTCCCGTGACAAATCAACGAAATCAGGCCAGTCACAGGCCGAAAACGTTTATATTAGTCAGTATTATGGTTTTCTCTAAAGATTGTGCAAAAACTTGGTCAGAATCAACCCAAAATGGCCCTAGAAGGCCGGTCTGTGCAAGGAGAAGACAGAAGCAAAGAAAGTCCGAATATAGGTAGCAAACAGCACAGGTTTTGTCCATTTCTCAAGAACATTTCGTCTAATTGCCAGTTCAGTCAGGCCCAGCCGGGCCCAAGGTGGAAACCTTGCGAATCAGTTCGTTCAAGCCGAAATTGCGGCAAGTTTAGCTAAATTCTGATGGTACAAGTTAGCAGAGGCCAGGAAGGCCCAATTGGTGACAAGAAGTTACCAGAAACGGTTAATATTGTCAAACAGGCAATAACCAACGGTTTTAAGTCAGTCCTTCAAGTGTAAGTTCAAATGGGGCCCAAAATGCACATTTTGGGCCTGGAAAGCAAAGGAACGAGTAATGGTTGCTGGGTTCGATTCCCGCACCATAATCTTGTACTAATGGGTTTTAACCCATTTGATTCAGGTGCGGAGACGAAGCTACGCTGCTCTATCCGAATCTGAACTGCCCGTGGATCATTAGTCTTGTGTCTAATCAGAAGTAGTTGCTCAGTAGTGGACCGCAGAAGTCCGGATCAGTAGTATCAGTCAGTCATTCAGATAATCAGGATCAGTCATTTGGAAGGTACATAGACGGCTTGTATTGCCGAGTAGCGGATTAAGACAGAGACAGCGAGCATAGCACCACCTGATCAAAGAGGGAGGTTAAACCAGAAACCGAAAGGCCTAAATCTAATCACTTGGAAAAAGGACTAAAACTCTATTTCTTTATTTCGATCTCATCATGTCATCAACCTTTTTCGTCATCAGTTTTGTGTCGGGAGGCGTTTCTCCCGTGTCTCTGGCCTAAGCGCCACCCCAACCTCAGTGAAGAAGAAGAAGTCGTAGATTCGTTGAACTGTGTAGTTGTATAATTTTCGTTAATCAGGAATAAGTAAGGCAGAACCAGGAAACTCCCCATTTTCTGTATCTCCTCAAAAAGCCAGTTCCGTACAGTAACCCTGTCTAGGTGTTGGAGCCGACCTTCGGGAAAGCAGTGTCCAACGATTCGGGGACTCACCCATAGACCGACCCCAGGTTTATTTAAGCTAATAATTGGTTGTTTGTAGTTCGCTGATTTGTAGTTTGATAATCCGTTTGTAAGGACGGATAAAGAGTCGCACAGCACAAGCATATAGGCGCACGAGAAAGCATATAGGTGCCAGGTTAGTAGGGAGTTGGAGACAGTGTAATAGTTAGGTAGTGAAGACAGAGTTTAAGAAAAGGAAGAAGAAGAAGTGTAACTGAACCTTGTCCCTAACCTAAAACCTATAACTTGGGTAATATTATCCTAAATTAGGATAATATTAACAATAACCTAAAAGAGGGTAACTGGCAACTCTGGTACAGTGAATTGTATCCTGTACTGAATTATAATTGTAATTGTTCTTTACGCAGTTTGTAACGACCCCTGTTAGTAACGCATTTTGTATTGTATCTTGTAACCTTGCCAGAGCGTGTACCCATAATACTTGTAACCAGTGTAATAAATAGTTGGTGTGTCAGACCTAGAGTCTCAGAGTTTAACGGAGAGGCGCGATTGTCTCTGAAAGTCAGGCGCGTTAGCCTGGCGCGTTAGCCTAGAGATTGGATCAGGACTACTCAAAGGTAAGTTCTGGCCAGGAAGCAGAAGACTCATCATCAATCCAGCGATCAAATCCAAGCAAGTGCTGACCCCTCTTGCTGATCAGCTGGAATCCAGTGCAACAAACGAACTCACGAAGAAGACCCCTACAAAGGTTGGCTGCAGGGAATCTCTGATTTTGGAACACCACCTTTCGGAGATCCGGTGCCTAAGTCTACTTCTATAAGTGGACGCGCTGACCTTCCGTGTAATCAAGTGCAGAGCGGTTTCTGTCACTAGACCGGAGAGCAGAGCGTTTTCTGTCTCTGGAGACTAGCAACTTCATTACATATGTAATTTTTCTATTTTAGAATGCTGCAACATATTTTTCAGTAAAGTCGCGGTTATACAAGTGGGAAAAAGAAAATGGATGTATACTTGTCCATTATACATGGTGCTTTAAGTTCTTGATTTTTTCATAGAAAAATTCACCGAGACACCGACAATTCACAGTGCCCTGCCGCCACAACCAAAATGCCTGATGATATTATGAGAAAGTTCATAATTAGGAACGGAAGCTAAATTAGGATTATAAGTTAATAAGATTGATTAGCATAACATAAAGATAACATAGTGAATAACAACTCAAACCCATTTTATTCCGAGCTGAAACTGAAATCTATAACAAATTTGGAGCTGAAACTGAAACTAAAGCTGAAACTCATTTTAGTCCGAGCTGAAACTGAAACTGAAACTGAAACTTAACAGATTTGGAGCTGAAACTGAAACTGAAACTGAAACTATAACAGATTTGGAGCTGAAACTGAAACTGAAACTAAGCTAAACTAAGAGCTGAAACTGAAACTGAAACTGAAACTGAAACTAGAATCAACTTTGAGCTGAAACTGAAACTGAAACTTGTCTGAAAGTGGAGCTGAAACTGAAACTGAAACTGAAACTGAAACTAAATAGGCCAGCGTAAACATCACTACATGACATAGCACTTTTGTGTTTTAGCATTATATATATACTTTAGTAAAATATTTTATTTGGATGAGGGTTTCACTTATCGGAGATTCTTTTTAAATATTCTTGCTTATGGCTAGGATTCAGACAATATATTCTATAAACTAATCAACAAAACTTCATTAGTTCCTAAAGATAGTAAGCCATAACAATTAGAAAAATGCAAAGCAAAACTCAGAAACTGTACACCTTGTTTTGCTGAGATTTCCATCTTATGGCGAAATATCACTTACAGTAGATGGCGCATAGAAAATTTTAGATTTTAAAATAAAGATTTTAGGCTCTCAGGGCCCATGCAATAATTTTCATGTTCTAGTTGAGATTCAATGCAATCATTGTAGTTTCAAACCTAGCTCTAAGCTTGACAGGTCATTACAAATATTATGAGGACACTACAGCAGCAACTCCGCCTCCAATGATGGCACTTCCTCCTGAGGGACTGCTTAGGTGCCGGTCCCAAGCCCGGATAAAGGAGGAGGGTTGGGGCCTGGCGACCCCCCTGAAACCCAGCTAACCAAACCTGTATGAATCGAAGTCAAAACAGATCCAGATTTCCTGCTACCGCGTCCGGGGTATCCGACGAAGCGATTATCTCTCCCAAACAAGTATGCCGCCTGGGCATTTGGAACGTCCGAACTCTCAATTCGGTGGGAAGGAAAGAGCTTCTTGCCGATGAACTTTGCCTGTACGGTATAAACATTGCAGTTATAACAGAAGCCCGATTAACGGGAGATGGTGAATTTCATATTTTCAGTACAAGTGGGAACGCATGCTTTAAGCTATTGTATTCCGGTGGTACAACCCACACCCGTGGTGTTGCTTTTGCAATTAAAAACCGATTAGAGACTTCTGTTTGCTCATTTCACCCTGTGTCTGATCGTCTCGCAGTAATAGAACTTAATGGTGTGGTGCGTACTTCTATCGTGGCTGTGTATGCCCCAACCGAGGTGTCAGATGACTCAACAAAAGACAATTTCTACAAAGATTTGCAAAATGTCATTGATTCCGTACCATCCAGTCATGCTATTTTAATGGCAGGTGATTTCAACGCTGAAGCCGGTACAAACCCTGGTTTGTTCCCTGATTGTGTTGGTCCTTTCAGTGTTGGTTCAGTGAATGACAACTCTATTAGGATGCTGTCATTTGCCTCAGCCAACGGCTTTATTGTTGCCGACTCTTGGTTCAGGAAAAAGCCGCGACTACGGTTCACATTCTTTTCGAATGATCGGAAAACAAAGAAACAACTTGACCATGTTCTTGTGTGTAGCCGTTTTCGTTCCATGGTCGAAGACGTCCAAGTTAACCATCGCGCCGACATCCTGTCTGATCACAAAATGGTTGTGGCGAAGTTACGATTGCACCTGAAAGTCAGACGCAGTGCTCCCAGAAAACCAGCCCTTGAGCTATCGAGCCTGTTTTCAGAACGTGGCCGTGATCGTTTCCATGCAGAACTGAGCAATCGATTTGCTGCCCTCAACTTGCTGGAAACTGACAATCTCGAGGAAGTATGGTCCGGCTTTAAAACATCGGTAACGACTGCTCTGGTCACTAGTTGTCCTAACGTCAGAAAATCAACTCGACCATGGATTTCCGCTCGTAGTCTTGAAATCCGAGATATGCGGAAAATGGAGTCCAACAAAAGAACTCGCAACTTTTTACATCGTGAGCTCAGACGTAGCCTTCGAAAAGACTGCAACTCGTGGTGGGATGAGCGTGCCACAGAACTCCAGAATGCTGCTAACCGAGGTGACAGCCGCTGTCTTTTCCGTATCGTCAATGAAATGTCTGGCCATCAGCGCTCTGCCTTGCCTTCCACGATCCTGGATGCTCATGGCGTACGCATTTCCGACCGGAGCCAGCGTTCAAAGCGATGGGCAGAATATTTCAAAAACCTTCTCAACCGCCCAGCCCCCGCATCCCCTGCTGTCGTTGCCGAAAATGATGAAGCAGATGAAGATCCACGTGTGGATCTAGCCACCCCATCACTCGAAGAGGTCAAAGCCGTCATTGCTTCTCTGAAGGTTCGTAAAGCGCCTGGCGCTTGTGATATACCAGCTGAGGCTCTCAAGGCTCTTGATGAGCACTCTCTAACCGTTTTATGCCACTTAGTTGGATTGATTTGGAAAAACCAAAAAGTACCAGCGGATATGAAGAAATCGATTATTGTTCCTGTATTTAAAAAGGGAAACAAGGCCGACTGTGCGAATTACCGCGGAATAAGTCTGCTGTCCATTGCTGGGAAGGTTGTAACGGCTATAATACGGATGCGAATGCAGAATTTGTACGAATCCAGGCTGCGTGAACGACAGGGTGGTTTTCGACGAGGAAGAGGCTGCACCGACCAAATATTTGCCCTTCGCCAGGTTATGGAACGACGGATCAGGTATGGACAAGCTACCGTTGTCTGTTTCGTCAATTTTGCGGCAGCATTTGATAGTGTCCATCAACAGTCGATGTGGGATATTCTCCGCAGATGTGGCTTGCCCCGACTCTTCGTTACCATTCTTATGGATCTCTATGCTGAATCAACCTCCTGTGTGCGAACCCAGGATGGGCTGTCACCTGTATTTGCCGTCCGCACGGGTGTACGCCAGGGATGTATATTGTCCCCACTCCTGTTTAATCTGGTATTGGACTGGGTCATCACCAAAACTGTTGACGATAATGCGGATGGCGTTCTGGTAGGTGATAGTGTGATCGTCGCTGACCTCGGCTATGCGGACGATATCGTGTTGCTACAACCTGATTCTGTATCATTGCAGAGTCTGCTCGATCGGCTCATTCGGTTTGCGGGCAGTGTTGGACTCAAAATCAAACCATCAAAGACCAAAGCTATGTCTGTCCATTCCCAAATACCGGCTCTACAGGTCTATGGTGAGCCCATCGAAGTCGTCGAGTCCTTCTGTTACCTGGGTTCTGTCATAAGTGCCACGAGTATAGCCCCCTCAGACGATATCGAACTTCGGATCGGCAAAGCAAGCAGCACTTTCAAGCGTCTATCCAGTCGTTTATGGTGCCGCCACGACGTTCCAATGCCTACTAAAATGAAGATCTTCAATGCCAGCATCATTCCCATTCTTCTGTATGGGTGCGAAACCTGGAGCCCTCTTGCCACAAACATATCAAGGCTAGAAGTATTCCAGATGAGCTGTTTACGCTCCATTCTGGGCGTCAGTCTTCTGGATCGAGTTGCGAATAGGGAAATCCGCAGGCTCTGTTCCAACCAGCTTACCATCTCTGAAAGGCTCCGGCGGTCTCGTTTGCGCTGGCTGGGCCACATTGCTCGCATGCCGACGGAACGACTCTGTGCCCAAATCTGGCACATGGTTGTACCACCAGAATGGAAATGTGTTCGAGCTGCCCCGAAGAAAACCTGGCTATCAACTGTACAGGCGGACCTCAAACACCTGAAAAGTGCATATGGTGCAGCTGTCTGGGCGCGAAGCTTCCCGGAATTGATCCGTGACGTGGCCCAGGACCGAAATCAGTGGCGACGAGTGATTCAGCAGGGGAATCCAACGGCTGTTGGTGACAACGAGCCTCCGGATTAAGTGCAAGTAAGTGCTACAGCAGCAAGCATTTAAAACTACACGATTAAATTAAGAATATTTCCATTGCTAGTTTTTGAATAATTATTAAAGTTTTCAGGTGGTAGAAACTGGTAAAAATTCTGAAACATATGCTTTAACAGCATGAAAATTCCCCCAATCAAAAATATATACCGGGTCAGAGCTCCTGACCCGGTGACCCGGTCCATATAGTGACCCGAACTGACCCGGTTACCCGGTGACCCGGTTTCATCTCTGGTCCAATATAATAGTGCAGTGTCACTTGAAAATCTGTACTTTCGGATGCATTTTTCCACGATTTTTCATTATATTGTTATCACTGTAGGTTTTGGTTTCTCAATATTTTGTTGTACCGATATGATTTGAAAAGTAGTTTATCAAATCAAATGCAATAAATTTAAAAATGTGAATGTTTTGAAATTGTTTCCTTGTTTTCTTACTTTTCGGGCAACCGTTATTGTTATTATTGTTTTTCTGTGATGTATATACTTTCATTACGGTGACCAATTTATAACAGTAATCATGCGTTTACGTTTCTATAATTTTCTGTGCTTTAGATTAGTCCGAAACTATTAATAGAATTGTAGTATGTAACCAACTAACTCTTGCCATTATCTGTGAAAACTTAAAATAATTTTTTTTGAAAAAATAATTTTCAAAACGTTTTAGGCTTCATTTTGTTTTCGTCTATATTGTTGCAAACTATATTTTCTGCATAAAATCAGTTCGTTTTACTGGTTTCATGAAGAAATTTTTAACGAGTTAAGCCGCTTTAAATTGTTTCATCTGATCATTGTTTAATAGTAGTTTTTGTGGTTATTACTGTTTTTTGTAATTCCTGCCTAAGTACTAAATTAGAGTATTACAAATAAAGAACTCCAATTCTTGGGTAGCAAAAAATACGTTACGATAATCATATTTTTGATAAAGGGAACTTTTGTAGCAAATTCAGCAAGCATCTCCTAATCTAAAAAATTTAATTGCATAAATGCTTCCTGTTTAGCACAAAGTACACGAAGTATGATCTAAGCTTTAATCTTTAATGTCAATGTTTAGACACTTCTCGTTTAATAAGTTACAGCTTATATGGATCTTTTCACAACTGAAAGCCATCTAAGCCATCCACAACATCCGCAACTACCTCAAAATCCAAGGTAAATTTAATTTAAAGTAATGTAATGATTATAAAATACAAGTCTAACATTAGACAACTATAATTACATGTATGAACTCGCGGGGACTTCCATACACCATCTACAAACTGGATTTACAAGTATCGAGAACACAACACACCCTTCTATAACTCTCTTCCTATCTTTGTGTTAAGTCATTCCTTCCACAACAAAGTATGTATGTACATGTGACTTCTAGGTGTACCAAAACACCTATATAACGCATATAGTTGTACCAAGAGTATATAATATATAAGAGTGTGAGACTCTTACACTAGCATGAACAAATCATGCTAGGTATGCTCGGAGCGTTAACTCGGGACCCCCCCCCCCGGAACTTCCGGGGGGGGGGTCCCACTTTGCACTATCTACACGCTTCCATATAAGCGTGTGTCTGCTCGCTGATTGGCCCATTAGCCTAAGGCTTACAGTAGGCATTTTATTAGTAATTTTTAATTAATAATAACTTTAATTAGGTTAATGCAATTAAAAAACGAACTCGACAACTTTGTAGCATTTTTCTGCTCTTTTCAATGATATAAAAATTGTTGCACATTACATTCCTTCGAATTTTTGTATTATGCAACAATTTTTATATCATTGAAAAGAGCAGAAAAAATGCTACAAAGTTGTCGAGTTCGTTTTTTAATTGCATTAACCTAATTAAAGTTATTATTAATTAATTAAAAATTACTAATAAATTACCTACAGTAAGCCTTAGGCTAGTGGGCCAATCAGCGAGCAGACACACGCTTATATGAAAGCGTGTAGATAGTGCAAAGTGGGACCCCCCCCCCCCGGAAGTTCCGGGGGGTGGGGTCCCGAGTTAATGAACCGAGCATACCTAGCATGATTTGTTCATGCTAGTGTAAGAGTCTCACACTCTTGTCTATTATATACTCTTGGTTGTACTCTTAATCGTATCAAGTAAATCCTCCCTAAGGGCCTTTTCGCGAATGGGTAGAGTAGAGTAGAGTAGAGTAGACTTAAATTTAACTCTTTTAACCCTTTTCATGAATGCGCAGGGTTAAATTTAACTCTGCCTGTTTTTAACTCTTTTAACTCTGCAGGGTTAAAAATCAAAGAGTTAAAAGAGTTAAAACTGGCAGAGTTAAAATTAACTCTGTGCATTCGCGGAAAACAGTTAAAACAGTTAAAACTGGTGGAGTTAAAATTAACTCTCTGCATACGTGAAAAGAGTTAAAATATGTAATACCGTATTCTCGCGCTTAAGGGAACTTTGCTGAAATTTAGCATGGATCCATTTTAACAAATTATTGACCAATTTGCAGCAACGTTAAGCTTTTAGGGGTTAACGACATGGGTAAAATTGCAATTGAGGGGGAGCCAGCCAAAGATTTTTACGATTTTCATGAAAAGTTGTATATTTTCAGAGTTCGCTGAAAAGTAATCAGTGTTTCGGCCTATGTTTTTGTTGTTTCTTTTTCCAGCTTGCAATTTTGCTACAATAAAGTGCTAATGAATAGTTGAGCCGAAAAACAGGCATCCTGTTCGTTTGCTGAACTGAGACTACGACACAGCCCAAAAAGCCTTTGTACATATTTTCAGCAAAATCGGATTCTCTTGGTTTTCCTAAAAACTTGAACAATTTTGGTCAATTTCAACTAAACTTTAATACTACAACAGATAGGTGCAGCAGAATTAAATAGAAAACTGTTTGTTTATTAAAATTCAGTAGAGACTTCAAATTTGAATTTAAATGGTTGCCCTTAGAATCGCAGTTGGGATAACAATTGATCCTGTACTGTTAATTCTGATGAACATAACCAGTGCAGCTATGTAGGTTCGCGTAACATTTGTCTAGATGTCCTTTCAAAAAGTCAAAAATTCAAATTTTTTAAAGTTTACAGTAATTTTCATGGCAAAATTAGTGTTTTAATTAACCCACTTTTTGGGAAAAATTGAGCTTTCGGTTAGTAGTGCCTTTGTTTCGGCTTTTCGTGTTGCCAGCTCTCATACACGCTGCAAATTTGCATTCATAAAGTGGTGTTAAATAACCTACAAAAATAATTTAGAGGCTATTTATAATGATAATTAATTATTTTAATTTAATTAATTTTATTTAATTATTATTTCTAAAAATGCAGCATCTTCTAGACATTTTGTTTCAAACATTTCGAACATTTTGTTCGATCTATTTTAATTTTATTAAGTAGCCTATTTCGTTGCTTTAGCGTAAATAATGCAGCAGAATATTGGCAAAGCCTTAAGTATTTTTGAAGCATTATGAACCATCCAATGAAATTATGTGTAGCACATTCATTGGATAGATTATCTTGTTATTATTAAAGCTATATTACGCGCACAAAATGTGGCAATAACTATGCAAAGGATAGTAGATTTTAACTCGTTTAACCCGCGTGCTGAGACGCGGGTTAAAATTCAATGTAAAATGTCGTGAGCGAGTTAAAAGAGTTAAATTTAACCCATTCATGAAAAGGGTAGAGTTAAATTTAACTCTGCAGGTTTTTAACTCCACGTATCATTCGCGAAAAGAGTAGAGTTAAAAGAGTTAATTTTTAACTCTTTTCGCGAATGAGCATAGAGTTAAAAATTTTAACTCTGCTTAACTCGGCGAGTTAATTTTAACTCGTTTAACCCATTCGCGAAAAGGCCCTAAGAAAAATTGTCTGCACAGATTCTGTCTGATTGTCTGCAGATAGGAGCCACGTTACGTTATTGGTTAGTGCAATTCATTAAAGTATTTCATAAATTGAATTTAAAAGAGGAGTGTCTAAACATAGGTCGAAGGTCTGTCGAAAGGTTAAACGTAAATCTATTTCTCGTATATTGTTCACAATGCAACCCATACCACATAATGTTGTAGTTTGGATTTTTATATTTTGGAATTTAGTTCGAATAGAGAGCACAGGTCACCAAGACTCTCCTAACGTAGGCCCACTCTGGATAAAAACCACTTTGTTACCAACATGCAAAAAAGTATAAAGCTGGTTCAAATAAAATATTTTCAATTAAGTTAAGTTAATTAAATCAACTTTACTTAATTCGTTCGCGAAAAGGCTATGAGATTAAGCATTTAAGCAATTACACTTCAGATTAGGAGATGCTGAATTGGTTACACAAGTTCTCTTTGTCAAAAATATGGTTTTTGATAGATAGAACCGTGACGGGGCCGTGTTATGTGCACACCCAAATTATTTGAACGTTGAGCTCATTATATGCTTAGCTGTAGATTAGTAGCTTAGGGCCTTTTCGCGAATGGGTAGAGTAGAGTAGAGTAGAGTAGAGTTAAAATTAACTCTTTTAACCCTTTTCATGAATGCGCAGGGTTAAATTTAACTCTGTCTGTTTTTAACTCTTTTAACTCTGCAGGGTTAAAAATCAGTGAGTTAAAAGAGTTAAAACTGGCAGAGTTAAAATTAACTCTGTGCATTCGCGAAAAGAGTTAAAAGAGCTAAACTGGGAGAGTTAAAATTAACTCTCTGCATACGTGAAAAGAGTTAAAAAGATTATAATTTTTGCTTACGCAATGTCCAGGTTTTCACCATTTGAGAATTTTAAAAACTTCCCAACGTTTGGAAAATTTTAAATAAAATAAGACAACATATTTACTCATTTCATTAATAGACATTTATTACATCTTCCGTGTAGCGTCATCCTGTATTAGGGCAACCCAGGCGTATCCCTGTGTGTAATTTGCAGTTTTTAACCGATTTTGCTGAAATTTAGCATATCTCAGCAAATTATTGACCAATCTGCAGCAAAGTTTTAAAGTTTAAGCTTTTAAAGGGTTAACAACATTGGTAAAACTACAACTCAAGAGGAACCAACCAAAGATTTTGCGATTTTCGTGAAAAGTTGTATAGGTACATATATTCAGAGTTCGCCGAAAACTAATCTGAAGACAGTGTTTCTGTCCAGGTTTTCGTTGTTTCTATTGCCAGCTTGCAGTTTGCCTACAATGAAGTGCTATATAATGAATAGTTGAGCCGAAAAACAGGCATCATGTTCGTTTGCTGAGATCACGACAGAGCCCCAAAAACCTTTGTACATGTTTTCAGCAAAATCGTATTCTCTTGGTTTTCCTGAAAACTTCAGCAATTTCAACTAAACTTTAATACTAAAACAAATAGGTGCAGCAAAATTAAATAGAAAAATGTTTGTTTATTAAAATTTAATAGAGGTTTCAAATTTGAATTGAAATGGTTGCCCTTAGAATCGCAGTTGGGATAACAATTGATCCTATACTGTAATTCTAATGAACATAATCAGTTGCAGCTAAGTTCGCATATTGGCCCGTTGATTCGGCTTTTCATGTTGTCAGCTCTCATACATACTTCAAATTTGCATTTATATTCACTGTTAAATAACTTACAAATAATAATTTAGAGCCTATTTATAATGATAATTATTTTAATTTTATTAATTTTATTTAATTATTATTTCTAAAAATGCAGCATGTTTAAAACATTTTGTTAGATCTATTTTTATTTTATTAAGGGGGGGGGGTCCATTTTTTGCCGATTTTTCGACCATCTCCGATTTTGCTCATTTTCACATATTTTGTTGTCCGATAGGTATATTTTAACGAGTTTTTGAAATGAAGGTCGGATCTCTTACGGTTAGCGAGTGATTTCACCTCAAAGTTGATGTCAGTATGTTAAACATAGGAAACGGAAAAAGTGGTGATTTTTTTCCGTGCGCCAGAGAAATCTCGCCAACGACAAAATAGACCACTTCAACGTGCATCCTATATTATATATACGATCTCGAAGGGTGATTTGTAGGAAGCAGAATTTTAATTTAGGCCTTCAAAAATTTTTAATTAATTTTTTAAGTTTGCGAGCAGCCAAAGTTGACTGTTTTGCAATGTTAAAATTGGGGGTCAGCAAGTTTGATGAAATATTCTGAAAGCTGTAAGCCCTAATTAAAAATTCTACTTCCTACAAATCACAGCTTATGACAAGACATTTCGAACGACACAAATTCATCCTGGTTAGTTCTGTCCGATTTCGAGATTTCTCTGGCGCAGAAATCTCAATTTTTAACAAAATTTAGGAAATTCCCGTTTTTTGGCAAATAACCTAGGGCCTTTTCAAGAAAGGGTAGGGTAGAGTAGAGTAGAGTGGAGTAGAGTAGAGTTAAAACTAACTCTTTTCATGAAAGCGCGGAGTTAATTTTAACTCTGCGTGTTTTAACTCTCTTTAACCCTGCAGGGTTAAAAGCTGCAGAGTTAAAAAGAGTTAAAAATGGCAGAGTTAAAATTAACCCCATGGTTTCATGAATAGAGTTAATTTTAACTCTGCTTAACCTGCGTGTTTTGCCGGGGGTTAAATTTCAATAGAAAATGCTCAGAAAGAGTTAAGTAGAGTTAAATTTAACCCTTTCGTGAAAAGGGTAGAGTTAAATTTAACTCCACAGGTTTTTAAACTCTGCAGGCGATTCTTGAAAAGGGCAGAGTTAAAGCGAGTTAATTTTAACTCTTTTCATGAATCCACGCGGAGTTAAAATTTTTAACTCTCTCTAACTCGTAGGGTTAAAATTAACTCTTTTAACTCTTTCTTGAAAAGGATCAAGTTAATTTTAACTCTACTCTACCCTTTCTTGAAAAGGCCCCTAGAGCTATGACAACGCAGACCTATAAAATGTTAGACTATGTATTTGCACACGATTATTGATGACTTTAGGTCAAGTTTGGGCACAAATGGCGCAGGTTAGTGCACCCAGTTGGTCGCTGGGGTCAAATGTGGGGGTCTGACAACCATAATCTCAAAAATAGCGATTTTTCAAATGTTTTGAAATACGTTAAATTTTATATCAATCGAAAGCTCTCATTGTCGGGAACATTTTTTCTTCTTGGACCATTGCCCGCAAATGCACCAAATTCAAGTTATCGGCCGTTAAATGATTTTCGCGGTCAAGGCTTTCCAGCGTCGGTGCTACTTCCTGAAATCACTAAATAAAGTCATAAAGAAACGTTTTCCCATTAAAAGCTACCCTAAGTTCTTTGTTTGCATCAGATATCAATCATACAATCGAATATAGCTCCATTCTCAAGGAAGTTCAGGTGTAAAGTGCCTTTATTTGCTGCGGCACCGCCGTTTTCACTTGTTTTCAAATTGCATGCAATTAATAGCCGGTTACTCGTTAAGTACTGAACGAAACTACTCGAAATTGAAACTCGATATGCAGGACATATGTGACAAAATTTTGTGTGAAAATGAGCAAAATCCGTGGCTATAAAATTTTTCATGGTGGACCCCCCCCTTAAGTTAAGTAGCCTATTTCGTTACTTTAGCGTAATTAATTCAGCAGAATGTTGGCAAATGCTTAAGTAATTTTGAAGCATTATGAACCATCCAATGAAATTATGTGTTGCACTTTCATTGGCTGGATTATCTTGTCATTTTTAAAGCTTTATTACGCGCGCAAAATGTGGCAATAACAATGTAAAGGATAGAAGATTTTAACTCGTTTAACCCGCGTGCTGAGACGCGGGTTAAAATTCAATGTAAAATCCCGTAAGCGAGTTAAAAGAGTTAAATTTAACCCATTCATGAAAAGGGTAGAGTTAAATTTAACTCTGCAGGTTTTTAACTCCACGTGTCATTCACGAAAAGAGTAGAGTTAAAAGAGTTAATTTTTAACTCTTTTCGCGAATGAGCGTAGAGTTAAAAATTTTAACTCTGCTTAACTCGGCGAGTTAAATTTAACTCGTTTAACCCATTCGCGAAAAGGATCGAGTTAAATTTAACTCGTTTAACCCATTCGCGAAAAGGCCCTCAGTTAGCTAAGAACTTACCAGCTTCCTCTAACGTTCAGCTAAACTTTTATTAAGCTTTACGTGAGGCCCGAGGTCCGAGTTGCTTTGATTTAGCGCAATAGTTTCTTATCCCGCTACAAGTGGAGGATCGTGTCAAGTGGCAAGTCTAGAAATCGCGAAAAAAGCCTTGAATTGGGTTCCTATTCGCATTGCTAACTTCCTCTGCAATTTACCGAGAAAGTTCAGATGTGGCAAGCTCTAACTGAGCCACAGGTGCTTCAGTAGAAAGAGGTTTCGACCGGAATTCGAATCCAATGTGTAAAACTTTCAACGCGCAAGTGCATTGTTATTGCCAGTGTTATTTTCAGAAAAATAAGCTTTTTCCTAATACTAGGCCAGGCTACGTAGTTTTCTGGATTATGTATGTCCAGTAGTCCACACCATATGTGACAATTTCCCAAACTATTTTGCAAAGATATTTTTACTAAATCCTTTTACCGTTACTGCCTACCGCGTTACTGCATTACTGTTACTGCCTACCAAGAGTATAATAGGAACAGTACACTCAGCTAGAATAAGCTTACTGTTCCTATTATCAAGAGTACATAATACATAAGAGTAGGGTAAAACCGGGTAATAGGGGACAGATTTTTCGTGAAGGTAATAAGGGACAGAAAAGTAAAGAGCAAATAACTTTTGATTGGCTGGGCGGATTTTCGTCATTCAAATTTCATTGCAAAGTACGCCACGTGCTCAGGCACGTGTTCAAAAAATGATAGCAGTTGGCCAATAATGCACTAGCAGCAATGTTTTCAAAATGATGGCCCTTATTAGCCGGAAAAATTTGCTGTCCCTTATTGCCCGGTTTTCCCTATGACAAGCGTCATACGCTATGTATTATCAGCTCGCTACATCCTCTGCACGCTATCGGCTGACCCCGTACCTAAATCAGGCCCCCCTTAACCCCGCCCCTATACATGTACGGGGTCCAAACGGGGGATCGGGGTCTATGTTAGTATACTTACATGTTAAACTTGACGGAGCCCCAATTTGTGTATGGGGTCTAAGCTTGTATGATTTACACATCTATGTACAAAATATACAAGCACGAGCCCGATCCCCCGTTTAGACCCCGTACATGTATAGGGGCGGGGTGAGGGGGGGGTCTGATTTAGGTACGGGGTCAGCCGATAGCGTGCAGAGGATGTAGCGAGCTGATAATACATAGCGTATGACGCTTGTCATACTCTTATGTATTATGTACTCTTGCTATTATAAAGTCTTAGTAGGCAGTAACTTGTAATAGGAGTGAGTAAAATATTCATCTTTACAGAACAGTTTAGGAAATTTTACATAATTTCACATATGGTGTTTACCAGTGGACCTATAATCCAGACAAGATTACGTATCCTGGCCGGCCTAATCTCAGGAAAAATCTTGTTTTTTCCAAAAACTGTTTGATGCTTAACAGAAGGAATTTACAAAAAATATAAAATTTGATGTTTATAGGATGAGTCTAGTAAGAATTTTTTACTTAAATGTATATCTAACGACCAGTTTTACATGGAAAAAGGGTAGCACTTTACGATAATTGAGCATTATCATGCCCAGTAGGTGGTAATATTATAAAATTACAAATTTATGTTTTAACAACGTCTCTAATAGGACTACTTTAGAACTTGTTCTATCGTACGTTTCTTAAAGTGCAAATATTTCCACAATTCGAAATCTCGCTTCTTAACTTCGCCAATCGCTTTCTGGTATGAATTGGATGTTTTCTGGGGGCAACATTTTTCTGTGCCTTACTTTAGTAGGTGCGTAATACGTAAGCCTTTTGGATTAGAAAGATATTTTGAGTGCTTTAAATTACTTAGAATTCATAACATCATCAAATATAGTTGCCAGTTTGGCGCAGGCTTCAGTAAATACCACGACCACATGTATATAACTTTTGAAGATTATTACTTGTTATACCTAAATTTCATAACTCGACTGCTTATGCCAAATAATATAGAAACATTTGTGCACATCAAGGTCTATTCGAACAATATTTAAATGTAAACATTTTTAGCTGTAACTGTGCATCTTTTAGTTAGTAGTTGGTTTCCTAGTGTTTAGCCGTGCCGAATCTCCATCCTTCACACTTCTATTTATTGGTATGGTTTTCAGAAAATTAGTTCCATCCCAGCTACGAAGGGTTGCAAAAGCTCAATAAAATATTCGTATTTTACTGTCTCTCAGTCTTTATACCTTACCACAGTGTTACACAAAACTGACATAATTTCTTCCTATTTCTAGGACTGCAACTTCATCCAACCCAGGGCCAACCTCCACAATGTCCCGTCTGCCCCACCGGCCCACCCGGACCCCCAGGACCCCCGGGGCCTCCGGGCCAGCCCGGTAGCAGCTCTTGCCCGGCCGCAGGCTGTCCAAGCGGTCCGCCAGGTGTGCCCGGCCCAAAGGGAGAGCCGGGCTCTTGCCAGCCCGACCTATGCCAACCTGGAACCAGTCTTGCCATCGACTACCAGTCGAATCACTTCCCACTCCAGCGAATGGAGGTGGATTTGGTGCGAAATCGATTCCGTTGCCTCCCGGATCGGCTGAACTCGTTCGGTAGTTTCATTCAGGCCGATCAGACCCTGAAAGGGCGGATCTGTGCCTTTGGATGTCCCTCGGTGGCTCAAGGGTATGGATCGGCCACCCTGCAGTGGGGCCGGGGTAACGTTCTCAGTGTGGATTGCGGGCGACGGGTCTGTACCCCCTGGGTGACCCTGGAACAACTGTGTGCCACTTGCCTGCAGGGTCAGTGCTCATTTCAGGGCAAAATCAGCACGGCCCTCGTGCAGGCTTGGGTGGAGTTTGTGGTAGAATTTACTTGATGTAATTGAGAAAGAAAAAATTAATTAACGATTTGTACTGTCAAAGCTGCGATGTAATAGATTGCTTTTGTACATTTTTAAATCTGTGTAATGTGTACAGTTTTTGCGATTGAGTTTTACTTTTTATAAGTAGGGGAAGTTGCCCAAATATGGACAAATCTGGTTTTTTAGATAGGAGAAAAAAGTTGCCTAATATGGACACCTGGGTTCCTAATATGGGCAAACGGTCCTAAATATGGACGCTGCTCACACTGCTTTATCATGGCAACATCAACGCATTTTTTGCTAAAATGTCTATAAGTAGGTATGGCATTTTCATTAACAAAACAATATTTTCAGTTTTATGGCAACTCGTTTAAGTATAATTACATCAATGGTTCATTTATCAACTGGCTAACACTGGTTTGCACCAAATGTGGTTAGCAAATGGTTAGCGGATTTGCTGCTAACCACTTGGTTAACTAGAAGTTAACCACAAACTGTTTTGCACCAAATGTGGTTAACTTAATCACTTGCTAACCAGATGCTAAAAGTGGTTAACATGTGGTTGGCTAACCCTGCTCTTGAGCAGGGTTAACCACGAACTTAAAGTGAATTTTCACGTTCTGGCAAGAAACTTATAGCCGTAGAACTAAGAAAGAATAAATGGACTGTATATTCATGTTGGAGTATATATAACATGTTGAAGTGATCCAATATTTTAAGAAAAGTTTAAAATGTCTTCTTTAAAATGCTCAAATCGGCAGTAATCTTGAAAAGACAGTATTCGAATTATAATTTTTGTGGAGTTGATCACAAGATTTCGTTGATTTTATATGACCGTTATCTTTTACCAATTGCATAGTGACAATCTGCGTCACCTTTTGTCTACGCAAAATGAGTGGTCACTTTGGAAATCTGTAACTTTTGAATGGCGAAATTTCATAACATAAAACTTTACAGAAGTCTCAAGTACCTCTGCTTCTACATTTCTGTAAACTTTGACGGTATTAGATAAAGTCAATCGTAAGTTATAACCATTTTTAGGTATATGTAAAGAAAATAAAAAAATAAGGAATTTTGAATTGCCTTCTTGAAGAGCTTCCCAAAGTTTGGTTGATTGTCCCCTAAGAAGCAGGATCGGCACAATCTAAAAAAAGGGACGTTTCCCAGTTAACTGTTTGATAAAACCTATCACGAATAGGTTGCACATAAGGTGGTGTCACTTCAGTTATTTTCAGCGAATTGGGTTTGTTTAAAAAGTTCGGATTCGTAATATGGTCAGCTATCGGAAAACGTTTGAGGTTAACCCTTCGAGCATTTCAATCAAAAGTTGCATTGAGGGAAAAGGGCTAGAGACTGTTCCTAGTGACTGTTTCGTGCTAAACTTGCTAAAATTAAGAATAGTTGTTGCTGGCTGGGTCCGCCTCAACTAATGTGGACGGTAGCTCCACCCTTTCAAGCAAATTAAACAACAGATCTCCAGTTCCCGAGGTTCCCACTGATCGTTCAAGCAAAATTATACCCTGAAATTGGAGCACAGGGAGAACAACACAGCAATCTGTTGATTTGTAAATTACCCTTTATTTTGTGCTTGGCTAAGCTCATGCTTGTTCGCTGTTTAATTCATAATTGTATTCTTGCTTACGTACGAATTGTAAATTAATTTAACTATGTACTGCATAAGGGAGTTTGTAATTGTTATTGTGCAGTCTCACCGTTCTTTTGCAATTGAAATCGAAAAGGAACACAAGGTTTCATGTTCAGTAGCGAGAATTGGTGTATAGAAGTTGTCTTGTTTGTGGGTTTAGCTTTGTAATTGTAATTTTAATATCAGTTGGTAATTGTCCAAGACTTGAATTCGTTCACCGCTTTAAGTTGAGCTAAGGTCAGTCCATTTTTAACCCCTTTTATTCTGCATCATCAACCGTATGGGGTTCGTCTACGGGTCCCTACCATTGAATTCTGTGTGTGTGAGTGAAGGCCAGTGAAGGCCAGTCTGAGTGTCTAGCTTCGAGTCCACGTATGTGTGAGGTTTTGCGCTGCCTTTTCACGTCCCCAGAATGATATCATACGCATAAGTCAGACAGAGGGGAACCCCTCTGAAATTAAGGCACAAGTCACCCCTGAAAGGAAGAAAGAAAGAAATTAACAATTAATATTAACAAATAGGTAATAATAGGTCCCTAGCTAAGTTTTAGACTAGATATAAGTCCCATTTAGTTTAGGTACTGCTTATTTCGTCTTGGGCTTCCAGGCCCCCTGTCTGTTATTACGATTTCTTCCTCCTTCTTCCATTGTTTTCATCGGTCTCTCTTTCGTCTGCGGGTCTGTTTAGCAAGCAAGGTCCAAATCTTCAGAAATGAAACCCAGGACAAAGACACTTGAACACAAAAGCGCAGTAAAAGTTTATGGCCAGGGTTTTAGGGTACTCTGGGCCTCTCGAAAAACGGCCTTTGGGCCATAAAAAATTATGTAACCTGAGTGATGGATTGCTCAGGTGCAAACTCGAGGAAAACACTCGAAAGGAGGCGGAGTCCTTCATTCAAATTTAACCAATGACGAAAGGCATGCATGAAAGCAACCAATCATCGAAAGATGATTGCAAAAGACACGAGGCAAAAGTTAACGTGAGAGCAAAATTTCAAACTCCAGTCAGTCTGTGATTTGGGGCTCGTGACGAGCGGTCGTCTACTTTCGCTCTCGCGTGGCCGAAATGCTGGGGTGAAATCACAGACACCCCATGAGCCGTTTTGTTGGGAGAGGCCTTGCCTCTCCCTTCTAGGATACCCCCTTCAAAACTTTTCTCCCACTCGGACCCTAGGCGGGGATTGGGGTACACCTGGGGGGAAGGTCTACCTAAAATGGGTTTGGGCTTCAGAAGCCCGGTTTCTAAACTCTCCCCTTTAGGATGAGCGGTCCCAATCTCCCTTAGGCTTTATAACCTATGTAAGTGCGAGTCTAAACCACCTAATTGGACCTTGAGTCCCACTCTCGAAATCATACGTTCAAATCGGGCTCTCGCCGCCCTAGACTATTTGAAATGTACCATTGCTTTCATGATTGTATGCTAATATCAGTTGATATTAGCTGGACTTCCCTGAATTTCCTGAAGAGGAAATTCAGGAATACGTCATTGGTGGGGGATTTCCGAAGGAAATCCCCTCTACTCGTTTTCCTAATTCTAAGAGACAAAATTTTCGCCCAACTTTTTTTTCTTTTTCCTACTTTTGTTGAAAAGGCCCAAAAAGAAGAATTTTATTCCATCTGATCATCTTTCCTAATTTCACGAGTTTTCGCTAATTTTGCCCAAAGATCCTGATTCAGAATAAGTCTGCTGTTTCCACATCAAAAGTAGCAAACTTTTCCTTTGTCCTGTGCGAAATCCAGTTAATATCGCTGAATCCGGGTTAAAACCGACAAGGTTTTAACCCATTTGATTCAGTTCTAGCGAGTGCCGCCTTCGGGCCTCTGATTCTTCTCTTCTGCTCTTCTCGATCCTCGCCTGTTCCGTGATCTCTCCAGATCCCGGACGTCTCTGCTGCTCCGTGTTCCGCTGTTTCGTCGGATCCCGGACGTCTGTCTGCTGCACTGCTCCTGGACATCAGCTGCTCCCCGGTTTCTTCCTGCTCTGCTTTCCAGTGTGAGAATCCCCGGATTCCCCTGGCCTCTCCTTCCTGGTTCTTGTCACGCGCTGCTCTGTCCGGATCGCCTGGAATTCAGCCTGTTCCCGTCAGTTTGCTGAGTTTACACTCTTGCCTTTAGATTCTTTGCTGAGAGCCAATCTCTGGCTTAGGGACACACAGTGAGAACTTTAGGACTGTCATACTGGGAATCGGAGTTGGGGTTGGATGTTGAATCTGATTCACTGAAGAAACGAAGATCCTTATCAACTTTGTTAACTCTTAGCTTTTTATTGTCAAAAATGCTTGCCACTTTTCTGTCTCAACTTACTCGTTCTTTGATCTGCTCTGTTTCTGTTTGTTCTGCCAAATCTGCTCAAATTCTCTCTCTTTAACTTTTCAACCAAACTTTAAAGTTTACGGGTCGTCCTCTTAGCAGAGGATAGAATAGTTATTGGTTTTCTGCTGGTGCGTATTGCTGGTAACTATTCGTGACTGGGAACGGGTGGACTTGTGCACACTTTTCAGGTACATATAGGGAGCATATAGGGAACTTCCCCCCTCCTCGACCCCGAAAATCAAATCATTGTGTGACTGCGAATCAATTCGCAGTCTGAGAGTAGCGAGTACTGTTTAGGCGAGTGTGTTTGTGTGCGTGTGTGTGGCAACCAGTAGGCTAAAATATTAATCTAACCAAAATTTTACTAGGTTTCAGCTCTAGTTCTTCTTCTGCTAAGATTTCGGAGTAGGGGCCTGCGACTGATCATAGCTTTGGGTTTAGTTGTTAGGCGGTGAACGGATTCCTCTTTGTATCAGTTTTTGCAATAGATTTGTTGTGTACTTGATCTTGTGTGTTTGTGCTGTTTGACATCGAGGTAATTTGACATAGTAAATAGTTAATTAGGATCAGAAGCTTAAGTCGTTGTAGTTGATACTAGGTTGGATAGGAAACCGCTGAGTCGACGATATCTGGAAAATAGATCAGTCTGGAGCCCATTGAGTTTGTCTACGGAGACGCTGACGACGAAGGAAATCTTAGTGATATTAGTGAGCCTGAGAACCAACTGAATTTGCCGTTTCATCAGTGTCCTGAGTGTCACCACCAGTACAGCTTTAGCATACTTTTCCTAGTTCACGAGGGTAGTTCTCTAGTTGAGCCCGAGCATTCAGAGGTAACCTTCTATTGCAACTGTTCTCAGCCGTGGAATCGCGCTGAGATTGAAGCTTGGACTGTTGATAGCGAGCCTGAAGGAAGCCCTCATACGGAGCCCTGGTCTTGCGTGTTCGAGTGTGACAGTTGTTCCGACCTCAAGGTTCTCTTCTGTTGTGCAGTGACCCCTGGTACCGATCCGTGGGTGGCAGTCAAGCATCGCAACTGTTCCCTTGATAAGTACTGGCCTTGAGGCACTAGTGAACTCACGTACCCAACAGGCGGACCGTCTGGATTAGGTTAGACCCACACTAGGCTAGCTTGATCTTTAGACCTAAGAGTAGACCCCCCACGTCTTCTCGCTGTCTGCCTCTCTGTGTAACAACGAATTTGGAGCCCCTGGATTTCAGCCGCTTTCATTACACATACCCATTTTTATGCTAAAAAATGCAGTTTTTCGCTGTGAGAAGTTCATTCCCTAAAGTGCGTCGGACGCGTCCTAAAGTGCGTCATTTCAAAGTTGCTATGATTTGCGTTAGAAAACCAAACATTGAGATGCAATAACACCTGTTTCCGACAATTTTATGCTACGAAAATTTTTATATGGTAGTTGGCTTATATATAAACAATATATATCAAAATCAACAAAATCTGTGATCTTCGAAAAATTTGTTAAAAGGCCAGTACTTTGTTATTTAAAGCGAATTTGGGTTGCAAATTAAACTATACCAATTAATAAAATGAAATGTTATGATTTAAAGCAGAAAACAACGACTTTTACTAAAAAATAAAATGCAATAAAAACAGAAAATTTGGTATCAGATTGTTCAGAATTATTCCTAGGATTGTGTTTTTGCACTTAGTTTTGTCTTAGGTTAAGTTATTAAACCAGTATTCGCATTTATTTGAAGCAAATTTACATGTAAAAGATACGAACGCACATTAGGGATATTTGTGCAAAAAGTTAATTTAGAGCGACACACTTTAGGTACTGATCAGTGGTTCCAGTAAAATCGGAATTTCTCAGTTCTAGTACGGTGAAATCCGGAATCGTTTATATTTTTGGAATCAGCAGATCATAACGAACAATTTGATAGCTGACACATTAAACGTTGTTAAGTATTAAGATTGTTAGGTGCATAAAACTGAATTCGGGACATTGCTTAAAATTTGGCGGACAACGGGTGTTTTATTCAAAGTATTGTGAACCTTGTACAATTATGCACGGTTAAAAACTTTTTAGCAAATAATTTTTACACCATTGCATAGAGCTTGAATAGACCTGCTCAGAAATGTGAAAACTTTAGGATATCTTCCATTTTGTAGCGCACCAGATAAACTTTAAACGGCTGAGTGACGCACTTTGGGGTATGACGCAGATTGGGCGAATCTACTGTAAGTATCGTTTTCGTATAGACAGAAGGCACAAGATAGGAATTACATAGACACACGACAATGAAATGTGCTTAATCGTGAGTGAGGCTTTTAAAAATTTCAATGTAATTAATTGGATAAATGAGTGCAGCGGTGTAATCTGATTGGTTCAAAGAAGTCCCGCCTCAAGCTCCTGCTAACCATTTGCTAACCATATGGTTGACTAACCATTTGCTAACCACATTTGGTGCAAGGAAGTTACTGCTAACCATATGGTTATGGTTAGCAAATGGTTAGTTAACCATTTGGTTAGCAAATAACCATATGGTTAGCAAATAACCATATGGTTAGCAAATAACCATATGGTTAGCAAATGGTTGACCACATTTGGTGCAAACGGCCACCTTTTCCATTAAAATTTGCAAACAAAAATCAACAGGATCTTACAATTGAGAAAACCGTATTTTCACATGTAGAATAGCTTAGATTTTAGATTGACCATATTTGGGCCCTCACAAAGTTTCGGCTGTACATATCAGGACATTTTGCTAAAAATGGTAGTAATAGTGCCGCACAAAAAACGGTGCTTCCTAAACTGCGGCCCGGCCCGGCCCGGCCCAAATTGCCTAAAATGCGGCCTCATGTTGAATTTTCAAAATACACTAGAATTGGATTTTTGGGCCGCAAATAGCCTAAAGTGCGGCCCTAGGCCGCAAACTTCCTAAACTGCGGCCCGTCATCCTTGGCCGCAAATTGCCTAAACTGCGGCCCAATCATCCTTGGCCGCTAACTGCCTAAAATGCGGCCCGAACTGTTTTTGGGCCGCAAACTGCCTAAAATGCGGCCCGAACTGTCTTTGGGCCGCAAACTGTCTAAACTGCGGCCCGAACTGTTTGTGGGCCGCAAACTGCCTAAAATGCGGCCCGAACCGTCTTTGGGCCGCAAACTGCCTAAACTGCGGCCCGAACTGTTTTTGTGCCGCAAACTGTCTAAAATGCGGCCCGAACTGTCTTTGGGCCGCAAAATGCCTAAAATGCGGCCCGAACTGTTTTTGGGCCGCAAACTGCCTAAAATGCGGCCCGAACTGTCTTTGGGCCGCAAAATGCCTAAAATGCGGTCCGAACTGTCTTTGGGCCGCAAACTGCCTAAAATGCGGCCCGAACTGTCTTTGGGCCGCAAACTTCCTAAACTGCGGCCCGTCATCCTTGGCCGCAAATTGCCTAAACTGCGACCCAATCATCCTTGGCCGCAAACTGCCTAAAATGCGGCCCGAACTGTTTTTATGCCGCAAAATGCCTAAAATGCGGCCCGAACTGTCTTTGGGCCGCAAAATGCCTAAGCTGCGGCCCGAACTGTTTTTGGGCCGCAAACTGCCTAAAATGCGGCCCCAACTGCTCGGGGGGCATAGTTTTGGGGGGTTGGACGTGTTAGGGATATCTTCCCAAATTATTTGACCAGATCCTCCGTATTTGATGACATACCCTCCCCCCAAAGTAGTAAGGGAGCGGCAAATGGATTCACATTGGGCGGGGGAGGAGTGGGAGGTGGTGCTGCGGCGCTACGGCACTAGGGGGTGGAGGATGGAGAGACGCGGAGGTGCTGAGGCGCTGGAGGCGGCTCTGTGGCCGATCAGAACCACGGTCGACCCAAGCTTAAAATTAAGCATTGTCCAAATTCTTCGGGAAAACTTTATAGAAGAGGTTTTTAGGGTCGTAAATTTCGAAAATGATATTAGTATTTCTATCCTACGTAAGCTCCATGCTGTTTGTGGCCGGCACTATGATTGCTGTAACGATAATGTTAAGGTAAGCCAGGCGAACTGGCGGAAAAATTTTACTTCAAGCAATATACAGTAGGGTTTACAAGTGACTACACATTATATACAAGGTGCAAAACACGACAGGATTTACTAGTGACTACATGTTATCAAGAGTACATAATACATAAGAGTGTGACAAGCGTCACACTCTATGTTATTAGCAACTGAGCCATGCTCTGCGCGCTAACGGGCCACCACCTCCCCGTAATTGCGTACCTAGTGGACCCCTCCCCGCAAATGTGACCTATCATTCAGCCCCCCCCCCCCGCAAAACAGGCCTATCATTTTTCAGTTGACGATTGTCACACTCTTATGTATTATGTACTCTTGATATTATGTACAATGTACATGTGGGATCAGTGGGATTTTGTGGGATCATTTTGCCTTACAATTGTCCTCAAACACCGTTTCCCAATTTAGAAAAGTGCAATATTTTGGTAAATTTGGCATAAAATGTCTGTTCAATTTCATGATTGGCGTTTTGATGACTACCAGCAAACAAAGCATGGAGCTCTTTAAGGAGGTGGTATAGCTTAGTGTAAATGTACATAACCTTACAGGCTCCAATTTTTGTGATGAAAATAAATGAAAATTTTTTAACATTCTGGGACCAGTCCCGCATTTTTAGGTGAAAAGATAACAATCTTTGGTTTTTGCATCTATTCTCTCAGTTGGTCATTGATACACCTGATTGGTTGATATAAATGGCTGCAAATCAAATTTTCGAGCTAGAAGCTTCAAAAATGCTCAAAGTTGGCATATTGATGGTTTTAAAGCAGTCTCTTTCCAATAGAACCATTAGTTTCGTCTTCCTGAAGCATTCGCAAAAATTTGAAAATTTGGTCACTATGTTTTTCCCCGCTTTAGTGGACCCAATGTGAGGGGAAACATGGTCAAATTTTTCCTTGGATGCACGTAAGGGAAAACGACTATTGCCACGCGATAGAGCCAGTCGAATTATGCCCGAATGCAAATTTACAGTAACCAAAGTTTGATAGTTGTTTAGATATATACTTGCAAACTTTCGAAAATCCCTAGCATTTTGGCAAATTTTGGGAGGTCAGCTTTGGTCAAGTACTGTAACAGATGAAATCCTAATTTTACGAGTTTACACTGAGTCCGGATACACAAGTTAGAGTGGAGTTAGTTATAGGGGCTGTGTGACGAATCCCCCAAATTTAATAGGCGCTGAATTGAAGGATCTTTGTCACTTTACTCAGGAGGGTGCTCGTCTTAGGGCACAATTCTATTGAAACTATGCTACAGTATACTTACTGTTCCAAGATAAGTTTCTGCCAACCTTATAGCTTTTCTTTGACCATAGTGTAAAACATGTAGTTGTAAAAGCTGAATTTCTAGTGAAGATTTCTAGTTTAAGACTTTGATAAGAAGAAGGCATTTGGTTAACTAAATGCAATCTAATAAATTGCTTGTTTTTTATGTTTTGCTTTATTTGTTTTATGTTTTTCTCTGTTTTATATGAATCTCGTGCATTATGCATTTTAGGCATTTTGCGGCCCAAAAACAGCTCAGGCCGCATTTTAGGCAGTTTGCGACCCAAAGACAGTTCGGGCCGCATTTTAGGCAGTTTGCGGCCCAAAAACAGTTCGGGCCGCAGTTTAGGCATTTTGCGGCCCAAAAACAGCTCAGGCCGCATTTTAGGCAGTTTGCGACCCAAAGACAGTTCGGGCCGCATTTTAGGCAGTTCGCGGCCCAAAAACAGTTCGGGCCGCAGTTTAGGCAGTTTGCGGCCCAAAGACAGTTCGGGCCGCAGTTTAGGCAGTTTGCGGCCCAAAAACAGCTCAGGCCGCATTTTAGGCAGTTTGCGACCCAAAGACAGTTCGGGCCCCATTTTAGGCAGTTTGCGGCCCAAAAACAGTTCGGGCCGCATTTTAGGCATTTTGCGGCCCAAAGACAGTTCGGGCCGCATTTTAGGCAGTTTGCGGCCCAAAACAGTTCGGGCCGCATTTTAGACAGTTTGCGGCACAAAAACAGTTCGGGCCGCAGTTTAGGCAGTTTGCGGCCCAAAGACGGTTCGGGCCGCATTTTAGGCAGTTTGCGGCCCAAAGACAGTTCGGGCCGCAGTTTAGGCAGTTTGCGGCCCAAAAACAGCTCAGGCCGCATTTTAGGCAGTTTGCGACCCAAAGACAGTTCGGGCCGCATTTTAGGCAGTTTGCGGCCCAAAGACTGTTCGGGCCGCATTTTAGGCATTTTGCGGCCCAAAGACAGTTCGGGCCGCATTTTAGGCAGTTTGCGGCCCAAAACAGTTCGGGCCGCATTTTAGACAGTTTGCGGCACAAAAACAGTTCGGGCCGCAGTTTAGGCAGTTTGCGGCCCAAAGACGGTTCGGGCCGCATTTTAGGCAGTTTGCGGCCCAAAACAGTTCGGGCCGCATTTTAGGCATTTTGCGGCCCAAAACAGTTCGGGCCGCATTTTAGGCATTTTGCGGCCCAAAGACAGTTCGGGCCGCATTTTAGGCAGTTTGCGGCCCAAAAACAGTTCGGGCCGCATTTTAGGCATTTTGCGGCCCAAAGACAGTTCGGGCCGCATTTTAGGCAGTTTGCGGCCCAAAGACAGTTCGGGCCGCATTTTAGGCATGTTGCGGCCCAAAGACAGTTCGGGCCGCATTTTAGGCATTTTGCGGCCCAAAGACAGTTCGGGCCGCATTTTAGGCAGTTTGCGGCCCAAAAACAGTTCGGGCCGCATTTTAGGCAGTTTTCGGCACAAAAACAGTTCGGGCCGCAGTTTAGGCAGTTTGCGGCCCAAAGACAGTTCGGGCCGCATTTTAGGCATTTTGCGGCCCAAAGACTGTTCGGGCCGCATTTTAGGCATTTTGCGGCCCAAAGACAGTTCGGGCCGCATTTTAGGCAGTTTTCGGCACAAAAACAGTTCGGACCGCAGTTTAGGCAGTTTGCGGCCCAAAGACTGTTCGGGCCGCATTTTAGGCATTTTGCGGCCTAAAGACTGTTCGGGCCGCATTTTAGGCGGTTTGCGGCCCAAAGACAGTTCGGGCCGCATTTTAGGCAGTTTGCGGCCCAAAAACAGTTCGGGCCGCATTTTAGGCAGTTTTGCGGCCCAAAGACAGTTCGGGCCGCAGTTTAGGCAGTTTGCGGCCCAAAGACAGTTCGGGCCGCATTTTAGGCATTTTGCGGCCTAAAGACTGTTCGGGCCGCATTTTAGGCGGTTTGCGGCCCAAAGACAGTTCGGGCCGCATTTTAGGCAGTTTGCGGCCCAAAAACAGTTCGGGCCGCAGTTTGGGCAGTTTTGCGGCCCAAAGACAGTTCGGGCCGCATTTTAGGCAGTTTTGTAGCGCTTCTACCAGGGCTGGTGGATCAGGAAGAAACCAAGGACAAGCCCGAACGGGAGGCGTCAGGCACCCTCGTACCCACGAAACCAGGACCTAGAAGAGAGAAGGGAAGAGGGAGGTTCAGCTTTTCACTCACCGTTGAAAGTAAAGAATTGGTCCCGCTTATCAATCTTTCCTATGCCAGCTTCCCTTACAGTTTGGGGCCCAAAGACTGTTCGGGCTGCATTTTAGGCATTTTGCGGCCCAAAGACAGTTCGGGCCGCATTTTAGGCAGTTTGCGGCCAAGGATGATTGGGCCGCAGTTTAGGCAATTTGCGGCCAAGCATGACGGGCCGCAGTTTAGGAAGTTTGCGGCCTAGGGTCGCACTTTAGGCTATTTGCGGCCCAAAAATCCAATTCTAGTGTATTTTGAATGTTTAATATGGGGCCGCATTTTAGGCAATTTGGGCCGGGCCGGGCCGGGCCGGGCCACAGTTTAGGAAGCACCACAAAAAACTTTACAGATCAACTTGAAGTTTTGATATTTTTCAAGAATGCCCTACAAACCATTCTCTATAAAATGATATAAAACTGTTGGTTTAACTGGACATGAGAATCCTTGTCTTGAAAAAGTTACTTTCCGCCAGGTTAAGGTGGTGATTCCTTTTGAAGACATCAACTTTGAACCCTTATTACTCATTCATTACTTGGAGTTAAGATGCCATTTTTATATCAAAATGGAGCATAACATTTTCTCTTTCTAATGAAGGCAATGAGACTAACTTCAGTAAATTATTTTGCTGCATTTTGGAAGTACTTAATTGTCCAGATTTTTTGCAGACTAAAGTAAATTTTTTCGTAAGGCATCGGCTTCATGATTCGATTCCACTATCAAATAGCTGGGAACCCTTTTTTAATTATCGTGAAATCACTCTTCGTTATTAATAAATTAGCTAAAATGTTTGCGCAACCTGGATTTTGCCTACTTTTCAAAACTTTGGCAAGCTGCCACTTTAGCTAGAAAGCAGCAATCGGGCAACTAAAAAAGCGTCTCTGGGTATTTTTGTGTAAAAGACGTCCACTAAGTGGCAACCCTCTAGCTTGCATAGTAAATGCTTCACAATCGCTGGAAAACATTTGGTCATGTTTTTGCAAAAACCACATTTTTTATGATACCAGCGTACGGGATAGCAGTTGGAAGATTATCATGCCTCAGATAATCGGCCCCGACGTGACCTTCAAATTGCCACCCTGAGTTTAATTTTACGGCTTGCGTAGCTCAAGAAATCGTGGGTGATTTGAATTCTGCAAGCATGACAAGTTTTCAACGCCAAAATAAAAAAAAACTCTGCTATATATCTCACAATATAGAGGAGCTAGAAAGTTGCTTCCAAAAGCAAAAATGTAGAACACAGCGAGAGCTTTCAAATGAGTATAATCACAACTATGCAGCTGCTGCTCAACTGTTGGAAATTAGCAAAAACCGTCCTGAACGGAAATCTGGAAATTTTGAAGCGGGATTGCGCGGAGAGTGTTATAAACACACTTATTGTGGAAAGTTTCATCAAATTTCATCTTGGTTTGTGTCGTCAACCAACAATATGTGCCCAAAAGGAATCACCACCTTAAGGGGGGGGGGTCGCGAATTTTCGACCACCTCCGATTTTTCTCATTTTCACATATTTTGTAGTCCCCATGGGTCCCCTAAACAAGACAGTTGCGTTTGTTGCAAAACTTTCCCTATCATTCACAATTGCCATTCAAAGTGACCTCGACATGTGTTAAACATAGGAAAACGAAAAAGTTAGGAAAATTTCGCGGTGACCAAAAGTTCGAGCGCTGTGCTAGAGCAAACGAGCTGTAACTTGGCAAAATGGTAATCTGGACTAGGTAGCGTGTTAATATCTATATGAGGTGTTTTTTCGTTAGCTCTGCGATCTTCTAGAAATTTTCAAAGTTGAATGAAGTCGGTTTTTGCTATATTCTGACTTACAAAAATGCCACCGAAGAAATGATTCATCATGCCCTGAACTAACCATTCACTGCACAAATTTCGCGTATAGATATTAACACAGTACACAAATAGAGCTTCAATTTGCATACGCACAATCCCTGCTGCTGCTTGGGAGTAGATCACACTTTTGGTCACCGCGTTGGCGTTTTGCCTCAAAATACGCCATTTTCTCAAATTTTTGAATATAATGGTCTATAAGTCGGGTGAAACCCGAGATATCCCAACCAAATTCGGTGTGCCAGTTTGCACAAATGAAAGGAAGATGTATGCTACATTTCACTGCAATTGCTGGTGTTTAACTGTGGCCGCATGCCTCAGTGCGATGTCGGAGGCATATAGTCAAAAATGGCAAATTTTCAAATTTTTCAAATATAGCCAAATTGCATTTCAAATTGAAGCTCTCGATGTCCTGAACATTTTATCTTCTTGCACCAAGTCTCTCCAAAGCAGTATGAGAAAGTTAGAGCGCGTTAAAGTTTGAAGTAAATAACAGTCGGAAAGAGCTTGTGCAAATCGTTCAAACGCCGTTTCTCGCTCGGTGCTTGGTGTATCATTGTCATTTGCACAGCAATAAATAGCCCCAGATAGAGGCTTCAATTTGATCTATTGGCCATGCCATAGCCTTTTGTCATCCTATGTGCGCACGACTTCGAAGCCCTCAGCGAGGCATAGTGGCGTAAATACTAAATTGTAGGGATTTGAACTGCAATATCTCTTACCTGCGTTGATCCTGGACTCAAAATTTGTCTTGCTTTTGGGTACATGTGGGGGTATATTATAGCCAAAAATGAGCGGAATCGGTGACTATAAAATTTGGTACCCGGCGACCCCCCCCCTTAAGGGGGGTCCATCGTGAAAAATTTTTTAACCACGGATTTCGCTAATTTTCACGTATAATCTAACCACATACGTCGTACATTTCAAGTTTAAATTTTGAGTTCTTTCGTTCAGTACTCCGTAAGTTACAAGCCATTCATTGTGTACAATTTGAATATCAGCGAAAATGAGGGTGCTGTAGCCAACTGAAGCCAGTTTTTGCAAATAAACTTCAGATTTTGATCTTATTTTCTTATGCACATTTATAAAGCATCAATAAAACATTTTTGAACAGTTTCAAGCCAGGAGAGCATGATCAAAAGCTTCTTCCTTAAAGGATTTTTAGAGAAACAAGGCTTCCGTTTCCCCCCGGATGTAATGAAATATGTGACAGCACATAACTTAAAATAGAAGCATTTCTGAGCCATAGTACTATGAGAAGAATTCATCCCTACACTGAGAGCTTTCGATTGATATATAATATGCCACAGTTTTGAAAATTTGAAAAATCGCTGTTTTGTGAAATTCGGGGCCAGAGGTTCCCGATTGGCAGAAGTACTGGAGTCCCGAAGTACTGGACATAGCTGTTAGTATAATTCATGCTACAAATTGATCCTAACACATGAATAAATATGTTTTAATGCGAAAAAGTGAATTTTGCAATATAGCTTTGTCGTAAAAGGCCTATCTTTCTATAAAACAGCAATTTTCACAATTTTGCAGAAAAAACCTAATTTTTGCGCCAAAAAACTCTCGACACTGGTAAAAGATTGCAAGTAGCATTGGGTGTATCGTTTGAAAGTTTTATACATATACTGTGTCACTGTGGATGTAGAATGCTTCGTTAGCACTTCTATTTTTATAATATGCAGTCAAACCTAATGACCCCCATTTCTGGTCACCAAAAACAACAGAATTTAGCGATTTTCGACAGTTTTCTAACTTCAAACATTCATTAAATTTTTGAACAGCTAATTCAACATTCTAATTCCACATTGACACAGTATCTGTTTAGAGGTTTAAAACGATGCCAAATGTTACCCAGTTTCTTACATCAGTTTCTGCATTTTTTGTCGCAGAATTATAATCGATAGTTTTTCGATATCCTATGTTTAACACATGCATACCTCTGCTTTGAGGTGAATTTTCTCAACAACCATAAGAAAGAGATCCGACTTAAATTTTATAAACTCGTTAAAATATCCCACTTGGATAATAAAATATGTGAAAATGAGTAAAATAGAAAATTCTCGAAAAAATGACCACAAAGTGGACCCCCCCTTGCTTAAAGTAACTGGTTTGAAAATTAAAATTTGAACAAAAATTTGAAAATAATTCTTGTTTGAGGTGGTGATTCCTTTTAGGCACATATTGTTGGTTGGCGGCGTAAATCACGATGAAATTTGACGAAATTTTCTTTTAGCGTTCTAACTAGAGCTGGGGCCGGTTCCAATTTTCGAAACCGGTTCCGGTTCCGGTTCCAGAGTACCGGTTCCGGTTCCCGTTCCAGCTTCCGGCTCCCGGTTCTAAGCCCTAATTTACGACTAAAGCATCTTAATATATAAATCAACAACGGTAAGGTTTACTGCACCAAAATCAATAACCAGTACAGAGAAATTGCACCATCAACAGTGTGTTTGTCGAAATTTCTTGTTTTTTCAGCGAAAAGTTGAATTTCTGCATTTTGTGGCTTCAAACAGGATCTTCGATCACGGTACAGCTGACCATCTCTGCTGAAAACTTCTTCAGATGGGACTGATGTAGCAGCAAGGAGCAGCAAGAAATTTCTTGGCAAACTTGGAAAGATTAGGAAAATCTTTTTCGTGCACTCGCCACCAGTCCAGCACAAAATTCTTCTCCATCAGTTCTTCGATCGTGTGGTCCAGCAACTAAAATAATAGCAATTAACGTTGACTCACCAATTTAATTATACTGTGCTGACTCCAAAAACTTGACTCAGAGAACTTGTACCATATTAATTTTCCGAAGCCAAGACTTGAATTTTAGCAGTTGTGTATTTTTAGCCGCCATTTTCACTACAGCCACCTAAGCAGATAAAAATTAAATAAGACTGCCACCAATAGATACGAGATTTTTCCACATCTTACAACGTGGCCACCTGTGGCTGAGCACTGCTCCGGACAAAAGATGCGGCATGGCACTGTATGGCGCATCCGGTATTAAGTGTTATCGAGTTGGGCTAATGTCGTAAGATGCAGTAAAATCCAGTTTGGACGAAAGCGCTATGGAAATGCGGCAGAAGGTGTCTATAGTAGAAAAATTCATTGTCCAATTTCATTGTGTAACCTTTCATGCCTGAATTTTTTCACGGCCAAGGGTTGGGAACAGTTTTAGAAGTAAGCGAACAAGCGGTCCAGAGTTCTGATTTCCTCTGCTTAAGGGTGAATGGTGTCAGAGTTAATTTCATCAACCTCGAACCTTCATAAAACTACAAATACTACAGGGAATGGAATCTTAACATACCACATCACAGCTCAGTTAGGTGTCAAGTTCCTGCTTTACTGTAGCCTCGTGGCTATTTCGTTCAGTTGACTGGCGATCATGCTGGTGGCCAAAGAATCTCTCAATCGAGTTAACGCCAGTAGGACGCTTAGAGGGAGGAGGCTGACAGTCTTCACTAGCAGCTGAATTCAGGAATTTCAGCTGCTCCTGGGTCACCCTAAACAGGATTAATCAACTAAAATTATCTCAAACATAAAAAGGAGTATGGTACACCACTTAGCTATATCCCCGGACAGCGACACGAGCTTATTACGCTGATTTCAACCTTTCGTTGACTTAAGATGAAACACTAATATTTAACATACTGCTGTTGTAAAATTCGCCCTCGAATTTCTAGGAATCGCATGTCGGATCCTCAAATGAAAGTACTGTTGTAGTCCAAGAGCTTTAGGAGTTGACGTGAAACACTGATATTGAAAGTTAGAGACTAGTTAGAGTTTGATCTAATTTACGACATTCCTGTCTACATACTCGCTAATTTTGTAACAGTATTATGCTCACTTGCGATATACTTCTTCCGGAGTAGGAGACAGTGCCATCTTTAAAGCACTAAATCTAGGATCCAGTCCAGAGCAGTGGCGATCTTGTGAGCATCCGTCGCCAGAAGCCGCTGATGCAGTGCCCTGTTGCCAACATCATCGATACAATCAAGCATCACTCTCTGAATTCCAGCAAGCTCAGTGGCAACCTAAAATAAGTGTGAAAGCAGCAAAAAGGTTTTAAGTATGAGGGGTAAAGGATTAAAGATGACCATCAAAGTGAGACTAAAGACCATCTGCGTGAGGCAAAGATCAAAGAAAAAAGTGGTCAGTCCCGCCCGAAGCCGCTACGCGGCTCGGGGTGATTACGTTCAACTTTAGTTTTCAGATCAGGTCTTTCAGCTAGTCTAATTAAATTTACCAATTCAGAATCCTCCTCTTCTTCTTCCATTTCCAGATTTTGCGTAGACGACCAGGACGACAGCTGATGCTTCAAAGCTTCAACGGATGGCCAAACTTCTGACAGAAGTGGTACAGACTGGCTGGAAAATTATTTTGTCAGTTGGGCAAAAGGTTCCAAAAACGTTATGATCAAAGTAAGGGCTTGGTCACTGATTGAGCTCATCACGTGAGCTTTTGGCGTGTTCACTGAGATCTGTCTTAGTGCAGGCAGATTATCCTTGACACTTTTCAACATCAAAAGAGTTGAGTTCCATCTGATTGGCATGGCAAGCTTCAAAGAGGTAGCTGGAAGCTCCATTTCTTTGGCAACGCTGAGCAATTTTGGCAAGTATTTGGAATGCTTAACAAAGCTGGCCACCTCTTGGCAAGCCGTGATCTCCTTTCTGATCTGACCGCATTCAGAATCAGAGGACAGGCGGAATCCGTCGGTGGAGACCAAAGGATGCAAATCATGAGCAAAACAGGCAAATCGAACCCGGTCAGTGCAAGCTCTAGTGATGTTGGCGGCGGAATCAGTAACAAAAATTTGAGAAGCAGGATCAATACCATACTCTTCGATAATCTCACTGATGCATACCCTCAAGGTAGAAGCTTTCTGATCAGGAATGGCCCAAGATCCGAGAAGTGTAGTGTGCAGGTTCCAATCATGCTCAAAAAAACGGAAGATTATAACTATGGTTACATACTTACTAGGAAGTGAGCTTAGTCGTGCCCAAAAATTGAGATTGATTTCTGATTGAAATCACGTTGGGAAAACTACACAAGCCTCTCCCCTTCCCAAGCAAACTCAGCAGTTTTAGTTGAACAAAAGCTCTTAATTTGCAGAAAGGATGCCATACAGGCAAGGTACATAGTATGACTGCACGAAAGTAGCATTTAAGTTTAAGTATAACGCTAAGCCCGCATGTGCAAAGAAGTCACGTTGCTTGCTAAAAACGCTTTTCAAGACTTGTTGCTAAGACTCAATTCTGAAAAATGTTGCTAAGGACAAAAATGATCTATCTTCAAAGATTTGGTTTTATAGCCTGCATATTTATTTATTTATTTGGTTTTCTAATAGAATAGAACAGAATAATCTCAGAACAGAAAGTTTCTAATAGAATCTAACAGATAATCTGTATAGCCTTTTATTACTTGGACATCGGCTTTTAGAGTTGGAACCGGTCGGTTCCAACTCCTACCAGTTCCGGTTCCGGTTCCGGTTCCAACCGGTTCTAGTGGAACCGGTACCGGCTCTAGTTCTAACACCCTCCGCGCAATCTCGATTCAAAAAAATCGAGATTTCCGGTCATTCCGGCTTCGCTGGTTTTTCCAAATTTACTATAGCAGCTATACAGTTATGAATATGCTCATTCGAAAGGTCTCATTGAGCTTCATATTTTTGCTCTTTAAAGCAACGTTCTAGCTTTTCTCTGCCGTGAGATACGCCGATTTTCCTGTTTTGGCCTGGAAACTTGTCATTTTTTGCAGAAATCAAATAATCCATCATTTCTTGAACTATGCAAGCTGTAAAATCAAACTAAGGGCGTCGGTCTGAAGTTCTCAAAGGCGCAAATTATCCGACGCATGATCGTCTTTCAACAGCCATCCCGTAGTTAAAGAAATGAAAGTTGTACACCAACCAGGCACCCGAAAAATTCGGGCACCTGGCGGGATTCGAACCCGTGTCTTCTGCTTAACGCGCAGACGCTCTAACCAACTGAGCCACAGTTGCTTCAGTAGAAAGAGCGGAAGACCGAATACGAACCCAAAGTGTACAACTTTTCAACGCACAAGTGCATTGCACATCGCAAGTGGAGCGAGATAACTCTCAAGCCTCCCACTGCAATATACACGAACCCAAGTTAAAGAAATGAAAGTTGTACACCACCAGGCACCCGAAAAATTCGGGCACCTGGCGGGGTTCGAACCCGCGTCTTCTGCTTAACGCTCAGACGCTCTAACCAACTGAGCCACAGGTGCTTCAGTAGAAAAAGCGGAAGACCGAATACGAACCCAAAGTGTACAACTTTTCAACGCACAAGTGCATTGCACATAGGCTGCTAGGCTGATAGGCTGCTATCATAAAAAATGTAGTTTTTGCAAAAACACGACCATTTTTTTCCCAAAGATTGTGGAGCACTCACCATGCAAGCTGGAGGGTTGCTATTTAATTGATGTGTTCTGCACAAATATACCCAGGGACGTTTTTTAGTTGCCCGATTACTGCTTTCTAGCTAAAGTAATCTCTGGACAAATTTGGAAAAAGTAGGCAAAATACATTTCAGCTTATTTTTTCATAACGAAGAGCGATTTCACAATAAATAAAAACTCGTCCCCAGCTATTTGATGGAGGTATCGAATGATATAGCCGATGTCTCGCGAAAAAATTTACTTGAGTGTGCAAAAAATCTGGAAAATTATACTTGTTCTAAAATGTGTTAAAAATATTTTGGAAAAGCAACATTACTTTCATGGTATGCATTAAAAGGAGAAAATGTCAAGCTGCATTTTGATATAATAATGGCTTCTTGACTACAAGTAATAAATGAGTAATAATGGTGCAAACTTTATGTGACCAAAGGGAATCACCACCTTAAGTTAATACTGGACAGAGTTTGCTGATATCTGGCGGCTCCAATAACAACAAGTACATGTACATCGCTTATGCGAAAGTTTTATTTTATTTTAATTTGATAAGAAACATACACACCTATCCAAAGTCAACAAAACGCATTTACTCTAACACAAGTCACGCCAGTCTCCAAAGACGTAGATTTAGGAAGTGAAATAAGTCCAGGAAATAGTGAGACCAATCAAATACGTGTTTTGCAATTGTGTTACCGCCTGGAACCGTTGGAAGATTTACACCAAGTCAGTCTCAGCACTTAGACATGGTCTTTGTATTGCCGCGGGAGTAATCGATGAAGACTATAGGCACTATAGCAATATTCGTTTTTTCAAACTGATTTTGCTAAACGAACTACCCATGTCATAAATTAAAAATATATGGGACGAAAACGCTGTAAAATGACTCGATAAAATATTGTTGGTTGATAACATTCCTTTCCGCAGGCTACTCACATACATTTCCACAGAACCAAAAGTACAACCAAAAGTACATGTGTTTTATTATAATACACCCACATCCTTCTATGCAAAAACATAAACACCTTTGTATAACCCACAAGCTGCCTGAATAGTGTTACACTTGGTTTTAAAGACACTGTCGGAATCTCAGTTTTTAACTTTTGGAAGGAGGATTACCCCATTACCCGCGGAGATGAAGCACAGATTCAGTGAAAAAATCGTCATACAAAAGATTGAAGAATGTATCCATCTCGCAGAAACTTTAGGAGGACAGACCGGATTTGGTTCTACCGGAAAATAAATCTTTGTACATTTTGAAGCGACATATAGTTTATTGAAATATCTGGAATATGGTTCCAAACTGGGTGGTATAGGTAGTGATAGCTCTCGGTTCTGGTAGAGATAACAACTGTTTTTAGATCTTGAAAATTGGAAGATATATGTTGTAACCAGTGTTCATATAATGATTGATAGGTGTAATGCGCCAGTCAATAAAGAGGTAGGATCTATTATTACTGCCAGTAAGCAAGCAACAGCCGTGACAATATGTATAATGTACTCTTGCTACCAGTAAACAATTTAGGCAAGTTTAACGTACGAATTTTCAACTTTGCAGCTGTGATACTTTCACATTGTGCATGAAGTCTGCATCTATTACACTTTAAGCTACTGTTCGCTTTACTAGACAGCTACCTATCATAAATTCTCCCATAAATTCCTCAATTTCGCTACTTTATCATTTCTTAGCTTCTAGCAGCTTTGCAACAGCGTTTTATTATATAGTTTCTAATTAATCTTCCCACTCTTCTTAAGTTGCAGTTTTCGCACTATCTGTCTTGACAACTGTCTATCTAACAGCCAGAACATAAAACCCAAACTATTAATTATATTCACCCTATATCCTACCACGACAACTGTTCATAGTAAATATCTCCGTTCCTCTCTAGTTCTAGTGAAGAGTCTTTCATTATTCGCCTATTCTCAAGCGACTGCACCCTTTAATTTCACCGTTGTACGCATACTATGCTTCAACTATACTAATTCTTATTAATTCTTTCAATCCGCTTCGCTTGCACATCAACTCCAACGGCAAAATGAAAAGCTAAGGCTTAGGCATGGACAGCAAAAGCGCACTGCGAAGCTGGCAGAACTCAGCTGAGACCGGGTTACAGCACAAGGTTTTTACAGGTCCTAAAGCAGTCGGGCGCAGGTTGCTGCCTAATAATCACTATTCATTCCCATTTCCTTACATTCCAAACTTACCAATCAATACGATAGTGAAGTACTTTTAGGACACTGTTGAGTTTACAACGCAACTCAATTAGCTGGCGACCATTTTCATTGATAAGTTGTGTAATCCTTGTCTGATCAATCAGTGTATTTGTAGTAAACGTTGAGGCACAAAGACTTTAATGAAAGTTATTTTTGGATTAATTGTTCGCCGCCTAACTCACTTGTCAAATCATTCATAATTCCTCGAGGTGTTAGAATCGAAAAGAGCGGCCCTTGATTTGTTATCTTCGGTTTCTTTAGTTTGTTTGTTGATTTAACAAAGCGCCTATTGGGTAGACGATGTAGGCACTAAGGAAATGTGTTATAGTTAAAAAGTTATACGTTTATTGAGAAAACACTGCTTTATTAAATTATTAATGGACACAATGATGTCTAAAGTGCGCGATATATTGCAAGGAACTTAATATATGTGCAGTTAAGGGTACTTTACCTGTCAAAATGCTATTCGAATTTACACTTGATAGTGATTTATATTTATATGTATAATTTATATATACATACATACATACATACATATATATATATATATATATATATATATATATATATATATATATATACACGATACTGAAAAAGTATGGCACCTGACAGTTGAAACTGATACCTAGTCAGCCCCATCCGACTAGGTTTAAATATGAAATGTTTGGCTTCAAAAATAGAACCTGCAAGACAGCGAAAGTTGTGCCACAGCCAGGACTTCCAGCCTGGGCCCCAGCCATTTCTAGACTGTCGCGACGATCACCAAATGCGCCAATTCTGATCTGGACTCTGTCACAACATCAGCTTCATTTCCGCCATATCCTGGATAAGGCGATTAATAAACGCTGGTGTGCCATCGACACCGAAGGCCTGGATGCAGATGTGACTCTGCACGGTTCTGACCATTTGAATCTGCACCCGTGGCCGTCTCGACAAAAAACGAGGATACTTACGTCTACTGCCTCGGGTATCTAACTGGTTTCCTTCCAACTAAGTTCCCTCAGAACTTAAAAGCGTTCCTTTCATAGCAAATGGAACGCCTTGTGATGCCCAAAGGTTTCAGGATATGTTTGAGTTCACTTTCACACTCAGAGTGGACCTGACGACTCTTTAAAAAATCCAGATTCCCAACAGAACATGCCATCAGCCGGAAACCAAATGAAGGAATCAAACTGACCACCATGAGCATGGCATTGCTCGGCACTTCGAATCCTAAAAACCAGGACATCCAAAAGTATGGCATTGATCTGCTGCCCACAGATGAGCAACTAGCATATGTCATTGAAGATGTGCACCATCACCTTCGAATTGCTTAAATCTGCTTGGATCGTTTAACCAAAAAATAAGACACCAGCAGTATATGATATTAAAAGTTCACGAAGGTAGGAAAACGCAGACGACTCTGCCTATTTCTCAGGCCGAAAAGATCGTAGGTAAAACAGTAAATTAGAATCAGAATTAATGCATAAACGTCATGCTTGCAGTATGACCTGTATAAAATCTTTGTTTTAGAATTGGAATGAAAGAGTAAACTCCGGAGTGAAGAAACTCTGGAGACATCGAGCTTGGGAAGACAGCGACGAGGAAGATGACAATGATTATCAGCAGGATTAGCTGATTCCTGTACAAAAGGATGCAGTAAGATTTCACCCATTTGCATAAATTTAAGAAATCTCCAAGAGTGAAATTCTAAGTCAGCCTACTATATCGCGAGCTCAACCGTTGCTGAGGCCCATAGGACCAGTCAGGGAACGCCGAGTTCCCGTCGTGCCAACCCGCCAATCTTTAGCGAAACGCCAGCTGTTGCCGCTGGATAGCAAATCTTATGTTGCCATGGCTTTGCAACAGACGACGCTGTTCCGAGAATTTCAGGCATAGCGCGAAGATACAAGCCCGGTAAAGAAACACTTGAACAAGTGCTAGAGTTTTTCATCGGCCGTCACATTTGGGCATTGTCGTTGGGCGAAATTCTTGTCTCAGCCCTGGCACGAAATAAAGAGGTGGTTGATCAAAAATTCCAGCGTATAGCCAACCCGAATTTGGGTCGAACCTCGGATTCCTCCGCAGCCACCTCGGCGGCGAGGACGTAATGCTCGACCTCAGTGGCTAAAACTGATCCATGCAGGAGATTGACGGTACACACTAATTTTGGGCTGCCCAGCAAAGTTCGCTACAGCTCCTCGACTGGAAATTCCTACACAGCAAGAGAGGCGAGAACATGGCCTAGTGCGTTTTGGAGGCTACCAGAGTTCGCTGAGAAACTTCCACGAAGCAAGCTTCGTGATCGACTGGAAGACCAATGTGCAGAGCAATACTATCAGAACAGGAAGGCAAGCTAATTTTGGAGCGATAGCTTGGCTAAACGAAATCTGAAAGCGGATAATCCGGCATGTGAAAAGGCGTTGGGAAGCATGGTCCGATATGACAACATTGTCTGGCGTCGCGTTGCCAAGTACTTCATGTACAAAGAAGCACTGTACGCGAAATTTTCCCAGGACCCGGCCCTGGGACGCTACTACTTGAGACAGGAGATGCCTACTTAGCCCAAGTCAGAAGTGGTGATCTTTTTTGGTCAGAACTGGTTGGGCAAACTGCTGATGGTCCTTCGCTTGCAACAGCGAGGTGACGTCTAAAGTAAGTGACCATAAGTTTAATTAAATAAAGTTAACGTGTATAAAATAACATAAGATTGTTTTGTTTTAGACACTTGTTACCAGCGAGCCCGTTCTATTCATGAGAATTTCGCAGCCATCGCCACTGAAGCCTGAAGCCCACAGATCAATTGATATTCGAGATAAAATTCGTTACGTCTCCTGGGTTTACGGTCTTGATTCAAGTCAAGAACCAGAAAGAGTCCGAAATTTCTTATTACCCCAAGTTTGCATGCTACCCTGCGAAGCTGTCATGCATGCACAATAACTGTACTTTTTGAAGACCCTGTAGTTTTCCCACAAAATGAGTATAATATCAATCAACTAATTCAAGTTATTCTTCAGATTTTCCTAGTCTTTACTCACTACCTTAATTATCCCCGGTCCCAGAATATTTGCAAAACGGCCATATAGAAAGGGATGACATGGAAGCATTCTATGCATTGCTGGATGCTGCATTAGACCTTCGAAAATATCCAGTAATAGCTTGCCTGAACTGGAAGATGACAACTCTAGTTCCACTAGTGGCAGCCCTGAACCCACGCGTAATCCTATGCTAATTGAATATACCGCTGCATCTTTACCACGCTTTTTCTCAAAGAAACAATATAGTAAATTCGAACCAGGATTAATGCATAAAAATCATGCTTGCAGTATGACCTGTATAATATCCTTGTTTTAGAATTGGAATGAAAGAGTACTTTTAAAAATAGTTTGAAATTTGTAGATGCATAGAACGTTACCTAAATATTTTTATTATTTTGTAATTTTAGGAATCCTTTGCTCGGACTAAGTTTCGGGTCCTCATCGGAAATGAATTATGGGGCGTATTTTTACTGTCCATTCGAAGTGCTCATATTGAACTCATACATGACAGCACACGACCAAGCGGTAGATCACAGACTCATTTCTGTAACATCTAATGCTGGTCCAAGTTTTTGCCTATGTATACAATCAATTTAGAGGAATTTATATTACTTATTAATTTGTTTAAATAATAGCAGTCAACCAGGTTAGTTTTAGTTTAGCTTTAGCTTAAGATACAGAACCTTCACTCAGCTTTATTAGTATACCTCATTTTTATTTGTACTATACAGGCATCATGTTATATATCAAATCGATTGACATTCTATATTCGTATATTCACTTTTCAAGACACATGCATCTTTTTCAAAAGATTTAATTGTATATTCATTCCTTTTTGTCTTTTTTCTTTCCATCCACAGCAACAGTCGTGATGGGCGGATTTGTCCCTCCACCCAGGGTCGTTCGTTTCTACCCCGAGGAGGAAGGGGTCCCTTCCATCTACACACCCCAGGACAGGGA
Organism: Trissonchulus latispiculum; assembly: GCA_030248195.1. NCBI lineage: Eukaryota > Metazoa > Nematoda > Enoplea > Enoplida > Ironidae > Trissonchulus > Trissonchulus latispiculum. The sequence continues at coordinate 65,798 of JASAND010017595.1, forward strand.
GAGTTACCCCTCCTTGCCATCCACAATTTCAAATGGCGCTAAGAGGGAGGGTTGGCCATTCGCCGTTTACGCATTTCCCGAACTAACTCTCTCAGTTTGCCAACAGTCTTGCGTAGCTCTTCTAAATGATCTTTGATCTCTTTCATCGACCGATTGACCTCTAGAGCCAGTTTAACTACCGTCAGGTCGCTTTCGACCATCAGGCGTTCTTCACCAACTTTGGGGGCGAGCGGACACTCCTCCGGCTCAGCAGTGGGTCCAATTACCCAACTCCCGGAAGGGGGATAAGGGACATCTGGGTGCTGCTGGCAGAAGAGGGTGCTGTATTCATTCTGAAATAAAAATTATATAAATTGGAATTTCGTTATTGAAGAAAGCTAAAGCAAACCAACTAGCTGACTTTTGATGAAACCGAAACTCAGGTTGAAATTACCCACGCAACTAATCCGTTTTAGTTTAGCACTAGCTTTAGTTTAAATGTAAGTTTAAATAAGAATTTAGTTCTTCGTTTTAAGCAGGAAATTTAAGTTAAGGGGAACCTACTTAGAGTTGGAACTGGAAGCGGCCTTCCACCCACTTGAGCCGATTCTGGCAGTGAGTCCAGTTCAAGCTCAAGCTTGCTATGGCCTGCTCTAGCGTCTGCCGCACTTGGGGCTTCGTGTTTCGTGTCCCAAACGGCCATCCACCTCACCCTCTAGAGCTGCCACCCCACTCAGCGCCATTCGCCAAGCCGGAAATTTCAACAGAGGAGGGTTGTCTTTCCCCAGAACCCGCGTCGATTGAGGGTTGTGTGGGTTGGCTCGTCCTCTGCCTATGGACAACATTGTTCTATGAAAATCTTCTTGATCCATTATCTAAAACAATTTATGCCAGAGGTTAGACCTATTCGGTATACCAAGTCTCAACTAAATTCAAATTTTCGTATTTTTATTCATTTATAGGCTTAAGTCGTAATTTGTTTACAAAATTGCAACTAAATTGTAACATCCCATTCGGTCGCATACGGTGAGGCATACAAGGCTTGTAGTATAGAAATAAACAAGATATGACGCGACTAGCATATTCTGTATCTGACTAGCACATATGATATTATATTATACTGGAGGCTCCAAGATACGCCACTTTAACTAGAGGCAAATTCACCTACCTTTAGTTTGATTGCGTATCAATACACGTATTCAGGAAACACGAATTTCGGCAGGACAATTTCATTCTAGTTGTTATTAATACGCAAACACTGAGTTCAACCAAAGTATAGATAAATAGCGCGAGTAATATTAGTACTTATTTCAGTATAGAAAAGCCTCTAAAATTGCTATTATAAGGAATCAGTATACGATAGGGTGAAGTCGAGTATTTTCCTTTGCTACGAGCCTAAGAATCCGTTCTGTTATCACCAGACGCGTGAACAATAGGCTCTTCAAATGCATTTCATGTATTTTCATGTCAGTGACCCAGGGCTAGTCTTTTCTTCTTTTCCCTTTATTTATACTTTCTATGATTCGGTTGCAACGGCCAGGGAGGGCCTGATTTTCTTCAAGGGGGTAATAAATAAGGAACAATTATCGGAACATGAGCACGTATATATACGTACAGCTAGAATAAGAAAATATTGCCCTTGAGTTTTGTTCCAACGGTTTTCCCTTCGATAGAGCCTTTTACTTTCAATCTGGACACTCAGCATTAGCAATTTATCGGCAGAAACTAATTACAGCGCAGCCTGTTGAAGCGTAAGGGGGTCGTAAATTTGGCAGACTTGAAGTTTAGCATCGACACCCATCTTCTCTTTGAAAATTTTGGGGAGATACACCCGTCCGTGTATTGCTTCTGAGATTTTATATGGCAAGAAGGTGTATGTATATAACTGTATATACATGCAGAATAAAAGATATAGATAGATGTATATGGATATATAGAAAGATATAGATAGATAGTTGAACCTTAGCAAAGCTTATAAGTTCCAAATAGTCTCAGAAACATTGTGTACATAGTTGACGTGTATACTGATTTAACACTGAATATATATGTCACCGCAGAATTGAACTCTTCTTTTCATCACCAGTTTTACATCTAATTTTAGAAATTATACATAATTCCTGAACATTTTCTGGAATATTGTAGAATTCATAGACATTTTTAGGAAATTTTGTTTTAGTCCAACTACAAGAACTATTTAAATTTTTTTTTTATTTTTTTGCTAAATTTTTTAAATTTAAATAAAAATAAAAAATTCACTTATAATTTATTTTTTTTTAAAAACTTTTATATCGTGTTTTTTTTTTTTTTTATAAAAAAGAGTTCCGCGGTGACACAGGCTTTTTTTTTGTTATTATGTTTTTTATTTTTTTTTTTTTTTTCCATTATAAAAGAGGGGAGAACAACCGCTGTATAATTATTGCGGCATGCAAAAAAACAACAAACAACACTTGCACCGCAGCAACAATAATAAAAAACTACTTCTAAAAAATTTTAAATATTTATAAAATATATATTATATATAAAATTAAATTGAAAAAAAAATTAATTTTTTAGATAAAAAAAAAATATATAAAAATTTAAATAAAAAAAGAATATTTAATTTTTTTATATTTTTTTATATATATTTATATAAAATTATATATTTATATATATTCTATATATATATTTTATTATATAATAATATAATTTTTTTTTTTATTTATAAATAAACTCATTTTTTGTTTAGTTTTTAAATTTTTTTTTTATTTTTTTTTTTGAAAGAACGAGGAGAGTTTTGGTTGTGTCTTTTTATTTTTAAATTTTAAAAGGTGTTTAAATTTTAAAAAAGAGGGGGGGGGGGAAAAAAAAGCTTTTTTTTTTTTTTTTAAAAATTTAAAAACTTTTTTGTTATTATTTCGGTGGTTAAAAAAATCGCTACGCTTCCAAAGAGAAGCGTGGAAACAATGGACTCGGAATTAATGAGCCCAAATTCCGTTTTTCCCCTGGAAATTAATGAAAACAGCTGTGGCATTAACAGCATTTACAGTGCCAAGCAGCTTTTAAAAAAAGAAAAAAAAAAAATATTTTTTTTTTTTTTTTTAAAATAAAAAAAAGATTTATTCATATAATGCAACACCCTAGGTATTTACAAAATAAAGTACAACACTTAAAAGCTTTGAAAATACAGCCAGGTATGAATGTTAACAAACACAAGATCCAGAGATACAACCACACTAAAGTTAAACGGTATATACATATCAACAAACTTATAGGTACAGTACAAATTCTACATTTTTCACGACTAAACAAAATCAAAACTATAAAATAACTAACATTACGTACATTCATTATTTATACCAATACATATTATGTATTCTACATAAATAGCAAAACCACATATATAGACATTATTTATTATATAATCAGAAATCGGTAAAATGGGATTTTCTGTGATCAAGAACAACTTACATAATTGGTCAAAGTCTTTCGGCCCTAATCCCTCAGGCCCTGACCAATCATGATAGCATAACATTGAGGAATAGGCCTATACTTATTATAGGCCAGGGCGGGATTAGGACCACTATACTCATCATCAGAGAGATCCAGTACTAAGAAATTGAATTTTTATAAATGCATTTAGAAATAAATTTGTATGTACTGGTTAGGCCAGCCCCTCCGCAGAGGAACCTGAGTATTACGGTCGAAATCCTACCCGAAGTAATATTAGTATCTGGCGTGTCTGAATTAGCAGTAAAACATTGAGTAGTTACACATGCCAGTAGATGACTGCTTATAGTTTAACAGGACCACAAAGTGAACATAACAATGTGTCGGGCGACAGTGCCCATTGGGGGCCTAAGCCCAAGTTACAAGAGGCAAAAGCCCAAGTTACAAAGGGGCCTAAGCCCAAGTTACAAAGGGGGCCGAAGCCCAAGTTACAGGAGTTAGTTTGATAGTGCAGAAATTGTTAGTATGCATAATTGGATAATACAAAAACAAAGAAACACCATCAAATAACATCGACATCATTTACATATACAAATAGAATACACAAAGAAAGTCAGTCATTAACAGAAAAATGTTTAGATTCAATTATGTGCAAATCTACACAGTAAATCATAAGCTTTTATTTAAGCTCAATCTGTTTTCTTTTGACTGCATGAATTTATCCAATACAGTCTGACTTTTTATGCAAGAGTTTCTTATCATAGTTCTGATTGCTCTATTGGAATATCCTCGACTTTGTAGAGCCATTTTAAGTTTTAGTATTGATGATATGAAATCATCGAATGCAGTATTTAAAAGTCCTATTCGTTCAACTTGACATTTAATCGTATTTACTATCACCCTTGGTGATATATACGAACTATAGGCTGGAAATTTATTTATTTTGAATGGGAAATCATCCCTTTTATCATAAAGCTTAGTAATAAATAACCCATCTTCAATACTTACACTTATGTCTAGAACATCTGCAGACTGATTACTGTCATTTACCTTATTTAATTCTAATTCCTTAGCGTACATGTTACCTCTTATACGATTAAAATAATCCTTATCATCGACTAAAGTTATATCGTCTATATATCTAAAGGCGTTTTCCAATAACTGATTATTTCCATCTTGCTTATTTTTTGTAATGTAATCAAATTCCATCTGATGTAAAACTAAATTAGCTATATTTGGAGCAGCATTGCTACCCATTGGTATCCCAATTGTTTGCTTAAATATATAATTTCCTCACGTAAAGTACGAATTATTCAACAGGAATTTAATATGGTCCATAAGAACGGGATATGTCAGAGTAATTTCATTATTCTTACCATAACCCCATCTCATACCAACATAGGTTAGATGCACAGGATTCCTCATAGAAGAGAATAATAATTTATCAAAACAGGTGACAATAGTATCGTGCTTAAGATTAGTATACAGAGTTGTAAAGTCATAAGTATTAATAGTTTTAGCTGATTTACTTATATTAATTCTATTAATAGTATCTATTATGGAGACGTTGTTATCAATAATCCAGTATGGGTTACATTTACAGGCGGGTTTTAAAGTCCTGCCATACCTTTCCCTACTTGTTTTTATTAGAGATAATGCCTTATCAATAAGAACAGATATCGGTTTAGTAACAGCATATTTACTAGCAATTATAGTACGAAATTTAACTGGAGTCTTATGGAATTTAGGTATTAGATATATATACGGTAAACCAGTTAAGTTTTCATTACTTATTTTATGTTGTGAGTAGTAGTTATGAATCCTAGTTACTATAATGTCTTTAGTATCACTAACAGAACTATGAGTATTGCCGTTGTTAGTTGAAATTATACCAATTTCTTTTAGCACTAAGGAGATATAATAATTCTTACAAATAACAGCTATGTTTTGATTAGCCTTATCCACAGGGCAGAATACATATGACTGATGAAGTATGCTCATGTTACGTTTAAATTCAGTAACATCGATATCTGTTTTAAAATTATTATTAGCATACACAGAATCTATCTTACCCTTGATAGAATCTAAAACTTTATCTAGCCATACACTTAGTAAGTATTTATCCCACCTGTATTTTCTATGTAATTTATCTACATAAGCTAACAAAGAAGATTTAAGCGAGTGAAATATGTCATCCTTGGGTGTATTTCTACGAATTCTATATTTAGGACCAAATGCAAGTATTTGTGATACCATGTCATTATTTATTACCTTTAGATCACCAGTTACGACATGGTGATGATATGCATCTTTATACTTATTTTTAGCACAACTGCATACAAGTTTATTATTAATATAGTTATTTATATAATCATCAACATTAAGTTCATCTATTGTTTGTCTATAGTTATAGATTAAACTACTTACAGGCTTATCATAGTTATAAAAGACTTGCGGTTCGTACGGTTTAGTTTTAGTATTAGTTATAGGCCAATGATCCTTATGCATGTCAAATATTTTGTTCAAATTTAATTTATCGACATAATGATTATATTTTAAAACTACACACTCTCGTTTAACCTTCTTAGTAATATGGGCACGCTTTAATAAATTTAATTTACCTTCACACATATCCTTAATTAGTTCATACTTACTATGATTTAAATAAGACTCGTTAATATTAACTATCTGCTTAGTTTGATTTTTATTAGCTTTATTGATAAAATCATAAATACGTTTATTTGTAGTATCATCTAGATACAAATCATTAATATCATTATTTGTTTTATTTTTGACAGATTTAAGCCGCCGATTTTTTCTTACACAATTTCTTAATTTACTTTCTTTAATAATCATATTTTCATTCGTACTAATTTTTACGTCTTCACCTTTTAAAAAATCATTCATGCCATAGGGATATTTTGTTTTAAGTTTGCGTATCCAATACATTTCACGCATTCTTCTGTAAGTATTACTAACTTTATTATCCTGATTATCATTTATTTTCTCAATGATTTTTATCTTAAATGTTTTACAATTACCCATATTGAAATGCGTAGCCAAACGTTTACAATTAGATTTAAATGAATTCCGTTTTTCCCCTGGAAATTAATGAAAACAGCTGTGGCATTAACAGCATTTACAGTGCCAAGCAGCTTCTTTGTAAACAGAGGACATACGGCGCCGTTAAATCAAGCAAAAGTAATATATACTATATATGTATATATGTTGCATTGAATGTGTATAATCATTGAATGTATACATTCAATGGCCAAAATATTGAATGTGTACATTCAATTAGCAAACTTGTTGGATGTGTACATTCAATGATTGTTGTCGCAAAGCCCTGCTGCAACAATTAGAACAAGAATAATGATTGAGGTTAAGAGTTGTAAATTATGATCGAAATAATGTGCCAAGCCACACTTTCAATGATTCAGGTCATTGAATGTATACATTCAATGACAATAATCATTGCATGTACACATTCAATAACTTTGCCATCGAATGTACACATTCAATAAGCTCACAAATAAGTACATAAAATAATTATAATTAATTAATTAACAGATAAATAAATTATCAATAGCAGTCAACAAGTATATAATAGTAAATGTAGCTTCAAGTTAGCAAGAACAAATGAAATTTTAAAAAATTTAACATTAGCTATGAAACATAATAACAAGTTAAACTATGCCTAAACTAATATAAAAATAAAGTAAAAGATAATACTAAAGTAAAGAAAACAGAAATAAACGTAAATATATTGCACTATTAGTTCATAGCTTAAAAATTTACGCATGTGTCCATCCTTGCTCTGGACACATAGATAATTTACTCATCTGTCCGGACAGAATGCGATAATTGTAAAAAATTTATCTATCTGCGCGCATGCATAATTTATCTATCAGTCTGGACACTTTCAGAAGTGTCCAATTTACTCATCTGCCCGTAACAAATACATTCAATGATTGTACACATTCAATACAACATATATATAATTAGAGTATCTTTTAGCAGTAATGCTGGCAAGCCGAAGGGAAGGACTACCAGTGGAGGACTTATGAATTGCCTTTAAATTTACGCGCACAACACTTTTCAATTAATCAGCAATGCGATCAATGCGGAGGATATTAGTCATGTCCATACTATAGAGAGGACATTTGTTCGTGCATTATTTAGACCTTTCCCATGAATATTTAGTGCCTGCTAGAAACGAACAAAAATTTCCTTTTGTTTTATATCTATATATTCATATTTGCGCTGATAGCATTGCATTGCAATGCGTTTGTAGCGTAATGCAACATTACATCTTTGATTGGCCACCAGTCATGTTTGTTTCAATTAGAGGGCGTTGCCATTCTTTTATGGCATCACTGTCTTCGCTTTACCGCCTAGGTCAGAATACGTAATAAAATACAATAATAATAATAATAATAATAATAATAATAATAATAATAATAATAATAATAATAATATACACTTTGTTTAAAAGCAGAAATTTGAGAAATTTTGTTTATGAGTCTTGAATGAAACTAAAACGTTTGGACATTTAGCTTCCCTATTAAACTAAAAATATGAATAGGAAAATTCATGTATAACTTCAACTATATGCCTCTTTTTTCAAAAACTGTCGCCCCACAGCCCTGCAAATACCAAATTCTGCCAGAAATGACCGTAGGAGAAACCTTTCTACTTTCAACAGGGCCTGGAAGTTCTACCCCCGGGTCGCCATTAATGTTTTTGCAAGAGAAAATACACAGACCCAATTCGCTTGATACCAGCTCGCCCCTTTTCGAAGAGTCCAGAGCTTTATGAAATCTTTTATAGAGTTGGTTGATTATGTAAAAAACAATGAAATTCGTATTTTAATATAATTCATATTATATAAGCCAGACTATAAAGTATATACATACAAACAAATTATGCAGACTATACTAACAGAAACTTCTTTCAGCTGCTGATTTACGTGTGTCTCGTCTAATTTGTTGTTTATTTAAGGTATTCAAGTTCATTAAATTTTGAGTAATCCTGAACATGCTCCCGTTCGCGGTCGTGGGCGCGGCCCGCGTCGTGGCCATGGCCGAGGGACAGCAGTTCTTATCCCTCTTGTCAACTGGTTCCCATGGCTCCTGGCTGAGGGCGTGGCCGTGGTCGTCTCAGGGCAGCCCGAGAGCCTTCTCCCTTCTCTCTTCCCAATCCCCTTCTATGCGGCAGGTCTCCCATGTAGCTCCCGTCGCTTGTGCTCCCGGCCTAGTGGCGCACACTGCGTTAAATGCCTTCGATCGAGAGAGACCTCCAGGCACTAGCTGCTTTAATGGGGCAGGGGGAGGAGGTGGAACCGGCAGTTGACCAGCTCACCGCTTCCTGTCAGTGGTTGCATTTCCGCTTGCGTCACGTGTAACGGAGCGGCAATCAGGATCATCCACATCTGCGCAGTGTATAAGCACTGGTGGCGGGCGGGTGGTTACGTTAAGTTTGTTGGCGGGGGAGAAGGAAGAAACAAAAATATTGCGATTTAAAATTTCAACGAAATAGCCAAAAATCGAATGTTTTACATTAAAAATTCCAAATTTAATCGGAGGTTGTTCAACGCACAAGACGCTTAGAATATATTTAACGTATGAGTAAAGAGGTCGAAGCCTGAAATAGTGCTATTACAAAATTAAGTAAAGACAATTTCATAAATTTTTTTACTTTTTGTGTTTAGCGTACCGGTTGAATTTGTCGTTACGTGTGACTGTTATAACCTAAAACAGGGCTTTAGTACTTTACAAATGCGTTATCGTTTAGATTTAAAAATATGGCTGCTATGAATCAAGCTGATACCGCGGACCATCCTCCGCTGCTTCCCGGGGAACTCCCACCTAGCGAGGCGTCCATACCGCCTCTGCATTTCTCAAATTACCCGCAGTTGAGCTCGGATATCCGTGGAATAAGGACCGCCCTCCGAGATCTCCGGGACTGGTACCGTCGTGATACTACCCTGAAGGAGGCTGGACTAACCAAATTCCAGGCCGGCTTTGAGGAATCCGACGTGACTTGCAGTGGATTGAAGCGCATGCCTCGGTCTACAATCCCTAAATTTCGAAGTATTTTTGTGAGGAGGGGGTGGGGGTGGTTCCGTGGGTCAAGCTGCCAAGCCTGGCTCCCTCGGTCAGGCCAACTGGGGCCACCTCAGGATTTCCACCTGAAGCTGAGGTAACTTTGAAGTGTTTTACTTATTTATAATCTGCCGTTGTGTTTAGAATGACTATATACGCACGCACACATACACACACACAAACACACACACACACATACACACACACACACACATATATATATATATTAGCATTTTCAAAATTTAGGTACCGTAAATATTTGCAAAAATTTTAATACTTGTTTAATTCTCATCAATTTTAATCACCTTTAAATTTCAAATTAATTTCTAGATGTTGGTTTATAGCAAAAGTAGAGAGGTATAATAAAAATCTTACAAAATTTTTAACCTGCTTGGCTGCTTGACGTGCGTGACTGCTGCAACTACTTTACCCATATCGGTGATCTGACTTGCTTTGCTGTTTACGGAAATGAGTACGCAGCAACTGGTTTTAATGCCGGCTTCATTAAACCTTCTAGAGCTTCGATTTGACGAGCTGTTTTGCTGCTTAAAGCTAGTTTAAAAATTTGACGTGCTGCTTAAAGCTGTTACAAGACAAATTCATTGCCACATCGGCATGCTTTTCTGGATAAGCCTTTAGAACTAATCCGTGGATAGCATAGGCAAAACCTTGAACGTTTTCTGTAGGTTTTTGAGTTCTGCTTTGAAGTTGCATACTCGCGAGTTTTTGATACTCTTCACGCTTCGTTTGCTCTGTGAGAGTGGCTTCGAAATGTTCCAATGTATCTTTTGAGACGGTTTCCAAATTTCTACAAATATCGAGTGCAAGATCTCGTAGATATACAAAAAGTACTTGCAATTGTTTGGCATCGTCCCAGTTTTGAGCAATAGATACTAATCTGAAAACTACGAACAAGTCGTTTATGGCCTGTTCGTCAGATTTTCCGGAAATTCACAGACGTCTGGTAATTTTGAAACTCCCTGTGTACATGTTGCTAACTAGCTTCATATATTTCAAGTTTTTATAGCTTTTGAATGCCTTTCAAAGCGGTCGTAGTCTGGATTTTGCGGAAAGTTGAGAGAGCTTCCAGATTTGGGCGTGCAAGTAATTCGGTTATAGTGGGGACGTGACTGTGGATTGTTGAACATAGGCGCTCAATTCCATTTGCAGAACTTCAGGCGTTTTACTGCTGTTCATGCAGTATTGGTGTTCACGCATACGATCTTGTTTATGTTCACATAATGTTAGCAGGCACGTTTTTCGGGTAAAAATTGATTAAAGGTATAGTAATAACCATACATTAACACGGGGTCCGATTCTGGGGGGGTCTACCCCGACCTCGGCGAGGGGTCTACCCCTGAAAAAATCCAAACTTTTAAGGGGGTCTGCCCCGAAATTAGCAAAAATTCCGAATTTTTAAGGTTTTTGACCAAAAAGTAGCAATTTTTAGCGATTTTTAAAAATTTGTTTGAAAAAATCGCTAAAAAATTACCCATTTTCAGTGAAAATCGCTGAGGGGTCTACCCTTTTTTCCTTTCTGGACGAGAGGGTCTGCCCTTTTTTCCTTTTCGCTGAGGGGGTCTACCCGTTTTTTGTCGGTCTGGGGGGGTCTGCACCCCCCCCCATTCCCCCCCCACGTTATCCTATGGTAATAACAAATCATGAAAGAAGTGGCTTCATTAGATGCAACAGATACGTGGAAGCGTACATATCGTATATACTACCAAGACTACATGATAGAATAAGAATATGAAATCCTAGCAGTAATGGGGATCAGTTAGGCTCAATTTTTCTCGTATCTACAGTAACTATCTTGTCAGGTGTGGTTAGTTTTCTTTCCTTTGTTAGCTACCGGCTTAGATTTCCTGTTTAAGCTACCGTAATCCATCAAGCAGGCACGACTCGATTAATTCATATAATTCCCTACACTTTTTCGTTGTTTCGTCATCTTTTCTGTTTGTATATCTAGGTTTTCCATTTTTAACAAAACGTGTCACCTATTCTGTTTCGTTTCTTCCTTATTCACGTCTCACCACCCCTAAATCATAACCGCATTTGTCCTTTTCATGCCATAGCACTCGCTCCTCCGGCCAATTTGCTTCTTACTCCTTTCAGTGTGCTCCTTCCATTTACAGTGTTGTTCCTGCCCCAAAAGTTTGTTTCCTTCCTTTAAGTCATGATGTCCTTTTAAACATTTCTATTTTTAACTGCCAGAAAACTTCATCGTTAGGCACCTTAGCTATTGCCCAAACTATTCTACAGTTTCAGTTCGTGCTTGCTCCTCCACATTGGACGTTTTTATTCATAATTTTTGTTCCTCGCATTGTCTTCGCTGAATTTCCTGCGTACCAGGTCCTCCATGCTAACACCGGCATTTTTCATCCGAGGTATGGCAACAACACGGTTTAGTTCGTGTTTAGTTTAGAACACCTCAAGCTAGTAAACATTTTGATGGTACTCTTTTCTACTTCATGCGTTAACTAACCTTTTCATTTTCCTCTCACCGTATATCCTCTTTTTGATAGCCCTCCAATCCCCCTTTTCAAGTGACTAATTACTTCCATTTGTTATTGGCAACCAACTCTCCACCTTTTGTGTCCACTGAAGACAGCTGCTAAATTAATGGTCTTTTTAACTTCCAAAGTTTGTCTCATAAATTTCATCAAACCCTAACTTTCTACCATAATTTCACTCACTTCTTCTTCGGCTTCAACTGTTTCAGTCACGATAATTTACAACCTTTATCCCTCTCACTCATGCCCTGTTTTTATTTCAAACCCTTCTTTACACACTTCTGATTGCTGTAGCTTCTTCCACCGCGAACATTAAACTTTCTTCTTTACGTTCAGGCCTCAGCTTTCTAGTGGTTATTTTGGATTTGAATGATATTTTTCTACTTGAAAATCAGTTTTCTCGAAAATATCCTCCTTCCTCGAAGCTGCTATTAACACATGTTATTTTTCTAGTTATAAAAATTTTCTGATGTCGGACAAGACTTCTGACACTAACAGCTTATTAAACTTTCTCATAGTGCTCATCCTCCAATTAAAGCCACTCCCGGTTTTGCTGGTCTGATGTATTCAGCCCCAAGCGCGTGATCACTTTTCCCGGCAACCGGCAGCTAATTGTAATAGGAATTGCTTTGGTTTTCCTCCCCGGTTGCTACGGAAGAATAACCGATAGATCTGGGCTTGCAATCTGTCACGGTATCACAGTCACCGGAAGCTGCATTGATCCTGATTATCGAGGAGAGATTGGGGTAATTCTAGTCAACCAAGGGAAACATATATTCATTCTTAGCGAGGGTGATTAGGATTGCCCAGCTAGTCTGTGAAAAGTATTGCGCCCCGAAATTGTTAGTCAGCAAACTACCGTCTTCAGCACTCTTCCAGATTTGGATCTTCCGGAAAATAACTCATAACTTTTAATTCATTATGTTCATTATAGCCGTAGAAGGAAATACTGGTGCCGGCAAAACTTCGGCCATTCGGACGCTAAGAGGAATCTCTCCTGTACTCACGGTGACGGAAACGGTTAGTTACTGACAACATTTTTAGGGAGAAAACCTTCAAGCCTTTTCAAAATGTCCTGCAGTCAACGGTGATCAACAGTGATGTTTTAAATTTTTCGTTCTTGCAAATTCGAAGGGATTACACATTTAGTGATTTAAATTTTTGAACTGGATTTGGCCCTGGATTTGGCTGATTCGAAATTTGCTAGAGCAGACATCTCTTCTTTTAGCCAAATGAATTGTCTACATTTTTCCTTTACGCTTTAACTTGTTTCAGGTGTAAATCTGTTTGCTGTGGATCCGTGTGTGGTGTTTACAGGACAATGCTGCTGCCAGTCTCAGTGCATCAGCTTAAAAAGTTATCTCTGAGACAGTAATGCTTTTCCTGTAGCTTCTATCAGGAAATTAGCAGTTGTTATCAAATAGAACATGAAGAATACATTGAAACAAACTAGTTTTAAATTAAAAATTACTTTTATTTCATATGACAATCATTGAGACACGTTTTTCACGTGAACAAATAAGGGCCTTAAATGAGAATTTTGTTCTGATTTTAAACATTTCTAGATTCCACATACGCGGTGGTGCTTAGCTTGGTTTGAGGCACAGTTTGTGGCACGAGACCGGTTAAGATAATGAATGACATAGTTTTTTACACATCTCCAGGCTAAAAAGCAAAAGCCTGGGTGTTCAAATCTGTTGAAGGGTAGAGGAGAGACGAATGATTTTGTCAATACTTTGCTTTACTGAAAGCTGTACAAACCCATGAAATGCTTCGTTTCATTAAATTTGATGCGATGTTATAAGGAAAAATGATTTTATTTAACTCTTGCTTCTAAACAAGTGTGTTTGTGTTGCTTGTGTTTGCTTATGTTTGCTTGTGTTTGCCTTTCTTTTTAGATAGAATCCATTGCCTTCTTATAGTTGTTCCTTGATCTGCAGAGAAGACTGGAAGCCCCAGGAAACAAATTAAGCAAAGTTTTATTCATCTGAATTTCCTTAACGGGCGGCCTAGAAACCGTCATTGTTTCGTCTATTCACGTGACCTGGTTGCTTGCAGTAGGCGCATTTTTTTGGTGTTCTAATCGGAACTGGATCTGCAATGTATGCAGTGCCACCAATCAGTCCCAAAACTGAACCATCCGTTTGAGTAGAGTTGTTTGCAAATCTATTCTTAGCCGGAATGAACCCTGAATCGACATAGTGAGCTTCGGAGTATGCACAGGGACTGTCGAAGACAGAGAAAACATTCTCCCTGTCTCGTTCATCTCTAATCGGAGGTAACCAAAACATATCGCGTACCGACGAACTGTCGGATTTTCTGAAATAAACATTTAAAACCAACAGTCAAAGTTGGTAACCAACGAGTAAATAACACAATAGCACAATAACAAAACAAACAACCCCAAAGCTTCATGAAACAAATTAACCTTAACCCGAACCTCTACTTTTTCTTTTCAAAGCCTTTGTGCTTTTATTCGCCGCTTTCAATATGTTTACAATTTCTAACTCATTTTTAACATTAACCTAAATCACTTTGTCATTTTTAGTTCTTGAAGATTCATCTTCCAAGAATGTTACAGGCTATTTACTTTAGGCTTAGGGCATTAAATAAAATATTTTAAGATCACAATCAAATAATGATACCTGATACAGCATATTCACGGTTTTGCTTCGGTTTGCTCTAGACACACCTGTTTCTATCTCAGTAGTCATTTCTGAAATTTAAAAATTACCAGTGAGAACTTCAGAAAGAAATAAAGGTAAAAACATAGCATCGCTAAATACTGCTAAGTATAGAGAATATAAACACTCAAAGGAGCAGTATGTGTACAATTTGACTAGAAAGTCAGACTAAACAATTCAGAGCATAAAGATTCTTCACTAAAAATTAATGTGTAATTTTATACGAATTTGCAATATAAGAAGAAACCGTTAGCACCCGATTCCGCGAAATTCCCAGCTTCAACACAAAGTGACAAATACCCTAATACTCTAAATTACGTTGCTGCCGCATATTAGACCAGAGTGAAAGCTTTTTTCCTAAATCAATAAAAACAATCGGTGGATCAGATTATGATCTGTTAAGAATACTACCAGTGTAAATGACTTGTATTCCTTGTGACTTTCTTTACTTTAAGCACCATTTCACCTTCATTGTCTCAGCCCGACTAAAGCAGGGAAAACAACACTCTTGTCAAAGTTTATTAAAAACGCACGTAAACTGAATCGTAGCTGAACCTACGTTACGTAGAACGTAACTGAAAAATGAATGCAGACTTTGACGAGGAGCAACTAAGGGGAAACACTGAGCCGATTTCACTAATTTTTGATGACCTCATGGATGAAGTAAAAAAGAACTCCAAACTAGTTAGACTGTTCACCCGTGGATGCCATCACTGGTCTTGTAGCGTCGTTCATATCTCTCAAGACTTAGATTTAGAGGATGCATGCCGGAATTGAAATAATTTGATCACAAAAGCAATATTATGATGAGCAAATACCAAACATACATACATGGTAGTAGAAGTAAAAGAAAAATTAAAAGCTTAACGCGAGTTAAAAATTTTCCAGAAAAATCTTACCAAAATTTAGCATAGAACTGGTGTGAAAGAAGCGACTGTTGACCCGCTCTAATCCGCGACCCACTTCCAACTCTGAGCGCATCGATGATTAGCTTGGTCTCGGCTGTATTTTGAAATTTTACCGTATAAACTTGGTGTTCGCACAATTTTCATGGCTCTTGCGAACCGCATACTTTCAGGATCCGAGCAAATTCACCTTTTTCATTGTTCCGAAAATTGGGATACGCCAGTAAGTTCATTTCATTTTTAACTTAAAAGAGGCTACACAATCTTTTGGCATCGACAATAATAAAGAAAGTCTTGAAACAATGCCTTGTAGTAGGTTACCATAGCATCATTGGTTTTCAAAATTTCAAATGGTCCTTGGAAGAGAATACCGTACTCCGCTTCTGAGGACGATCCAAGATTTAGTCCAATGAGCGAAGCCCTAAAATTGGAAGTAAATATTTAAAAATTACTTTAAAAATATTTTAGTTTCATGAAAAATAAACAAATTTAATGAACTGAGACCACTAGCCCGTCGAATCGGAGGCACTAGCTTAGGCATAAACTTCTGATACTGTACTAGTGCAAGAAATTGAGTAAAGACCACTCCGAGCAAGAAGTAAGTCGTACAAGTCGAAAGTCCAAAATCATCACGGCTTTCATTCCAATGCCTGTACGAGCAGAGTCATTTGTCGGCAGTTCAAGGAAGCCCATCTAATATGAGCATATGGAGGTAGTCTAAGCATGCATAACGCCATTTGCCTCTACATTGCTTATTGGTCCTGAAATGACAACTTATTCCTGATCATATCCTACCTCAGTGACACTCGACAATTAGCATTTAAGGTGTATAAAATCTGCTGTAGTGGAGAAACGCACACCATTTTTTAACAGTTTGAACAAATATATAAGACGTATAAATCCACTTAATTTCGACTGATTCCGTGAGGACCTCCGTTTTCTGTGAATTTTTGTTTATTTTTCGGTTGGAGTTGCGAGATTTCGCCAAATTACAGTAATACCTTTCTAACAGCCACGAGGCGGGAAAAACACATACAGTTTTTCGTCGTTTGTGGATCTATATAAGAGCTATTTGTCTGACAAGCTTTGGACAATTTGAGGAAGACCTCCATTTTTTGTGAATTTTTGTTCATTTTTCGGTTGACGTTGAACGACCTTAACAAAGCACAGTTATGACTCTAAGTGCCACGAAGCATGAAAAACTTATGCTGTTTTTTCTCAGTTTGTGGGCCTATTTGTTCATTTTTCGGTTTACGTTACACCAGAATTCGGCGAGATCTTCCATTTTCAGCAACTTCAAATTTGGAGCTGAAGTTGTTGTCATGGATTGGGCCATGAAATGGATACCGTTAAGTGGGAGAGAAGAACAGTCGCAGTTTTTTGTGAAAAAAGGATTGCATTGGCACATTTCCGGAGCATTTCTAAGATCCGAAGATGTTGCCTATTTAAAGCGTACTTTTGTACATGTCTTTGGTAGCGTAGTCCAAGACTCTAGGGCAGTGGTGGCAATTCTGAGAGATGTACTGCGGCGCATTAAATCCGAGCGCCCCAGTGTTAACACTGCCTTTATGCGGTCAGATAACGCGGGATGCTACCACGGAGGCGATACTCTAGGATACCTGCAACAACTGGCACATTGTAAAAGAGAATGAATCGAAACTAAAGGCTAAAACCAAAGACCTCATTAGTTTCAGTAGTGTTTTTTGAAAACAGCATTTATGAACCATCTTGTAAATTTAAAGGAAATTTAAATGTAATCTACTTGGGAAGGGCAAAGTTAAATTAGCGCTCACTGGCGGGGGTAAAAGATGAAAGTGAGCATTTTCACTCAATAATGTATGATTTTCTCATTTAGATTTTAATTGACTGAATGGCTTCCTCTTCCGAACCGTCGGAGCCCTCGCCTCCTTCCAGGGAACTCTCATCAGAACGGGCATACGTGCCTCCCCTCCCCCATACTACCCCCAGCTGG
The DNA here is from genome assembly GCA_030248195.1 of Trissonchulus latispiculum. NCBI lineage: Eukaryota > Metazoa > Nematoda > Enoplea > Enoplida > Ironidae > Trissonchulus > Trissonchulus latispiculum. The sequence goes on from JASAND010017595.1 coordinate 83,381, forward strand.
GTCGCGATATCCGCGGAATCCGATCCGCTATCCATGAGCTGTACGATTTGTAAAGATTTGAGGTAATTCTGGGAATTACCATAAGATAGAAACTTTGACGAATGTTTCAGGGAAATTTTAAGAGTTTTTATACTTCCACGAAAAGGAGAAGATATTTGAGAATAGATAGCAAAAGATCTGCTACAAAGGGGACGATGCTGCTTGAAGAATAGCATAGCATAGCATGAAAAAGAATAGCAATAGAGCGTGGTTGCCTCTATTAGCTTCAGTGAAGCCAGCCAGCAGTACTATAGCCACTGGGACAATCCCATGTATGAATCAGTGGCCTTCGCGGTTGCCAGGAGTGCCACCCTCATCACTGCCATTTGAACAATCTTCCAGGGCTTTGCCTCTACCAACCGCTGACCTGCCTATTACTCTCACGGTCTCGGTTATCATTGAGATACCACATCAGGTTACGGCAGTATGCCCAGTCTGTCAACATTTCTTGGAAATTCTTGGAGAACAGCCAGGACTCCAGCCGCCCCCAGGCCGCCAGTCATACCCAGGAAACCAGTCAGTGGATTCACTGTTGGGAAGACCGGTCGTTGGACGTCACAATCAATAGATCAGTGGCTCAAGTCCGGAATCACTTGCCTATCTCCCAATTTGATGTCAGCTTTCTGGTGGCTAGCTGCGTAATTTAGTTGTGTTGTAGTTTATTGTGTACAAAGTGTTTATTGTGTACAAAGCAGCAGCTGCAAACCGCTGCAAGAAACAGTTGCCATAAAGGACAAACTTTACCTAATTTTCAATTCCAAGAATTTTAGCTTTTGAATTTTTAGAAGAAACCAAAAATGTGAAGCTAGCTATGGGCGAAGAAAGAAAAACGTAAAATTTAAAAAGCAGCACTCAACATCGGCAGTAAAAATAGAAACTCTCTATCTCTCTATAGCCGTCTCACAGTGGCAATCAGCGTAAAATTAGAAAATAAGAAAGGAGGAACGAAAATAGGAATTTTTGAGTGCTAAATTAAGCATCGTTTGCCAGCTGTCTCTACTAGGGGCTGCAAAACCTAGTTTTGGCATTTGTCCTCTAAAGCTATCTATCGCCATGTCTTCACCATTTGTTACATTCGCCTTCAAGGTAACTGTACCTTTTGGATCAACCTTCAGCGTTTCGCTAGAAGGAATGCAGCAACAACCGGTGAATCTCCACTACTAGTCCGTGGAATCAATGGACTGCATAACCCGCCACATAGTGAAAATACGATCGACTAATTTATGCTTATTTTTGTGGTTCAAACCTTATTTTCAAAAATTTTTCAACTTTTTTTTCAATTTTTCAACGAACCGCCCAGACCCCCCCCCCCTAATTTTTCTGAGGTCCGCCCCTGCGAAAAAATTTTCTATGTGCGCCACTGAACTCCGGCCATAGCAGGAAGCAACTCCATGGCCAACGAAATCTATATGCAGCAGCCGCAAATTCTGCCCACTAACTCCGCTGGCAGTAATCACTTTTGCTACTGTAAACGGCGACAGAAGCAGCGGAATCCACATCCCAGTCAATGGTACTGTTGCTCGCGCTCAAAGCAGTATCAACATCAGTACCGCTAGTGCCAGAAATGCCATTAACAACAACGGCGAAAGTAGCAGCAGCAACAACATCATGAGCAACAACATCAACAGCAACATCAACAACACCAACGACAACAGCAATTGCTGTCCAGCCCTACGAGACTGAGAATGTTTCTGATGCTATGTGTTGCGCGTGCCTAGATGACCTAGATGAACGCAGAATCCTGCGTGGACCGTGCGGCCACCGATTCCACGAATCCTGCATCCTACGCTGGATTCAGGAAAGTCCAAACCAACCCGATTGCCCTATGTGCAGGGCCGATTATGGCAATCAAGGTAACAGGTATCACAGGTAACTAGTATTAAAACATTTAGAACTTTTGTTGACGACAAAAGAAAAAATCAGCAATTCTCTAATACTTATTTAAATAGTTTAATTACTTTATTAACTAGCTTTCGCAATTAATGAGTACCAATTACGTTGAAGCTAGCACCTGAACTTTAAAGAGGAATCTCTGAATTTAATATT
>JASAND010017597.1:0-16810 GCA_030248195.1 Trissonchulus latispiculum
AACTAAGCACGTACATATAAATACAAAATAGGTAAGACTAACCTCACAAATTGACAGTCTCGCAGAATTCAACGAACTGATAAAGTTCTTGCTGGAACAAAAACAGACGAAGTCAGCAATCGCCTAAACATTCCGGCTAAATTATAAATAATAATAGGTAAGTAGGTGTTAAGTTGGTCAAGACAATGAAGAAAACACGGCAAATCTATTTGATGACGTTACAGAATAAAATTTATAGGCTTCTTTATAAAATTTGATTTCAGCGAAATTTTCATTCATGCTTGCATGACAATTCATAGCGATAGATTATCCTTGAATGCTTTCTAAAAACATAAACTAGTCAGGATAAGCATTCACGGCGCCTTAGATTCTATTTAAGCATCTTTAACAGTCAATGGTGGTGTGGTGCGTAGGCTACGGCCCCGCTGGTTATCCCCAAACACTACAAGCACAAAGCCAACCGCCGACACAATAAAGCCGGACCCCTGGCTGAGTCTCTTGAACTTTCGCACGAACACGACTCGCCACTCAAAACTATCCGACATATCTTTACCGAAAATTAGGAGTGGATTCCGCAAGTGTAGCTTTTCCTCATAACTGTACCCACGGTTTTTTTTTTGCGTAAAATACTGCGTATTTACGCAGTCGAGCTTAAAAATACGCAGTCAAAAACAAAAATACGCACCGAAATACGCAGCCGAAAAATTCGGTAGTAGAAATTTCTAGAGTGCTCTAAATTAATTTCTTGAGACAATTTACCGTAGTTTTGGCTCTGGCTTCTTCTGGGGGGCCTCCGCCCCCCAGACCCCCCGCATATCTCTTCGCTTCTCCTTCCGTCTACAGTTGATTATACTTTCTGCCTAAGCCCACGTTGTATATGCCATGCGATGCTTTTCTTTCTATTTGATTTGATATATATAGTATATAAATTAAAATCTTATATACGTATGTGTTCAATCAAGGGAACAGTAACTCTATTTGTCTAACCAAATATTGGCTTAAGTATTAAACTGTTCAAGGCAAAGAAGTCAAAGTTTTAAGAGCAAATTTACTCCGAAATTTAAAATTTTCTTCAACTTCTGGGGGGCTGCGCCCCCCAGACCCCCTGCGTATCTATTTTTCGTGACCTATTCATTCATACTTTTACACCACAGAGAGAGCACGCAATTTAAGCTCGAGTTACGATTCCTAACGTTGTTTAAAACTCTAAAATCAGCATTAATTCGACGCTAAATGCGTGTATAGCTTTTATAACGTTGAAAAGCGATTTTTGTAATTTTACGCAGTCGAAATTAAAAATACGCACTCGAAAACAAAAATACGCAAAATTTACGCAGGTCCGATTTTCAAAAAAAACCCTGACTGTACCTACAACCTATCTAAAGACAACAACTGGTTTTTATCGCAAAGTAATTTCGGCTTGTAAAGACAAAGTGATTATTACCCTTTTAACCAAACAAAATAAAAGCGGCTTCGTTTCTCCAAATGGAAGCAAGATGCTAATAGTCTCGGATTTTCCTCCCTTCGAGGCAATCTTAAAATGCTGTTAAGCGTAGGTTTTGGCTGAAAATCTATATAGCAGGTTTGTAGTTTATATAAAGGGGAAATGTCGTACACTGGACATGCCAACGCAATATTGACATTCCCGTGTCAAGAACTTATGCATTTGTATAAGTATATGCGGAAGTTTTAATGATAAGGAAAGTGGTGCAGTACTAAATTTAAAATTCTTAACGCAATTAAGCAGCATTTCCAGCAATCCTCGTCCCATTTGGTTGCATTGCATTGCACAGTTAGTCTAATTTGCAAATTAACTTGCAACATATCGAAGCCTGCTTCCTCTCTGTCCAAAGATAACGAATCTAATGGAATTGCAGTTCCATGGCTAAGGTAGCACAAGGTTGTAGCTGCAGTGCAGCTTAGTCAACAGATAGAGCCTAGGATGGAAATGGTTACAAAATGACGGCAATCATGACCCTGCGATTTTAGATGAAGTCTTATTTTTTATTTATGGCTCATTCCCAAAGAACCAAATGCAAACAGGGTAAAGCTGTTTACTTGATAAAAAATGAGACAACGATAATCAGCATAAAAACTGGAATTCAATAAATACTCAAGACTCACACGTACTGTAATAAACTGGACATAGTACGGGATGATAATAAATATAACCTGTGAATAGTGTGTGGTAAATAAGATTGTTATAGTATATTAAAAGATAAATGCACAAAAGATCACCTCAACTCAATGTCCTTAAGGGGGGGCTACTTGGGTCAAAAATTCGACCCTCACGGATTTCGCTCAAATTGTGCCCATTGATACTCCCTAGGCCCCTACGCAAGCCATTGAAATTTGAGCTGATTTTGTCCAGTAATAAAAAAGTTACAGCCATTCAAAATTTCCAATTCCTATTCAAAATGGCCCAAAATCGGAACTTTAAAATTTTCACTTCTGACAAAGATATCTTACTCAAATCAAAACCGTTCGAAACGTTCTGTAGCTCATTTTGCAGCCAAATACAATATCTAAAACTTGTCGAAGAGCTTTTTTCAAAATTCGGTTTCTAACTTTTACAGTAATCGTTTATGTGAGGTAACCCCCAAAACACAGAAATTGAAAAATCGCGAAAATTCGGTTTTTGGCCTATAACTTTGAATGGCTGCAAAATGAACGTTTATGCCAAGAAGAAAAGTTCTTTAGAATTGAAAAAGCTATCGATTGATATAGATATTGTGCATATTTGAAAAGTTCGAAAATTTTCGAAAAATGTCAGATTTTGACCATTTTTGGGGGTTACCTCACATAAACGATTACTGTAAAAGTTAGAAACCGAATTTTGAAAAAAGCTCTTCGACAAGTTGTAGATATTGTATTTGGCTGCAAAATGAGCTACGGAACGTTTTGAACGGTTTTGATTTGAGTAAGATATCGTTGTCAGAAGTGAAAATTTTAAAGTTCCGATTTCGGGCCATTTTGAATAGGAATTGGAAATTTTGAATGGCTGTAACTTTTCTATTACTGGACAAAATCAGCTCAAATTTCAATGGCTTGCGTAGGGGCCTAGGATGTATCAATGGGCACAATTTGAGCGAAATCCGCGAGGGTCGAATTTTTGACCCAAGTAGCGCCCCCCCTTAAACTCTGACAGAGATGGTTTAGAAATCATCAGGTTAACTCAAATCACTAAGCGCTAACGCATGCCTTTGACAACCCGAATTTAGTGTTCTATTACATTTTTGAATAAATGACTAAGTAATGCTGTTTTCAGAAAAAGTAGCGTTAAATGCGAAATAAGATAAAGTCAAGAGCTACGCTAAGTCAGGAGAAACGGTGAAAAATAGATTTTAATTGCAACCGCGACTGAAAATAAACAAATAGGTAAGCATAGACAAGTGATGGGTGTGCAGTTCTTCAAAGAAGCAATTTTAACATTAAATAATTTTTAAAATTAAGGGGTAAAAACAAAGAACGCAAGAAACACCCTGCTTAAAGCACCAATGAATGCACTTCCTCTAAGAAGAAATTATGTTCATGAACATGAACCCTAAACAAAATAGGTAAAATAGGTATGTCGGATAAGCAACAAAATAATCAGCAGAAAGAAAGCATAAACGCAATAATATGCAAACACATTCTTTCACAAAACCAATCACAGAATGCCATAGCTTTTATAAGACCCGCAAATAAAAAGTCTTTTGCATTAATCACACAATTAAGTTGTTTAATAATGGAGACGCATTAAATTGGCACACTCAAGTGAAGTTTTCAGAGTTGGACATTTCTTGTGTAATCGTATTCAATTGTTGGAATAACAGCTTGGACGAATTTCAAAAACACCAGCAAATATCTGTAACAAAACGACATCATCTGTAAGTTGTAGTCGTTAACAACACTACGGAAGGATAAGCAGCTATAAACAACGCAAGTACAAAAAAGTTGGAAAAATTTCCAATGTCTAGTGAAATTAATCATTGTAGATACAATCAAAAATTCCTGAAATTAAAATCGAATCAAAGCAATACCTGCCCTCTAAATGAGGTATTTTACACCTATATACACCTGGTGACTGCTTACTACCTCACTACTACATAGAAGGGGTCTGAATTAACCTCCCTAAGATAACGTGGCACGTGTACATCTTCTTCATAGCAACAAACAACAAATAGGTAAGTCTTTAATAGGATAATAGGTAACTTTTAAATCGCACACACTCCTTTCCAAGTGAAAAAGCAAAACCAATCTAAAAAATAGAGTTAAAACGTCATACTGGTGTACTTCCAGATCTTTTCCATTTTCCGCCAAAGTTTCAATCAGTTTTTTCATGACATCCGCATGTCTACACGGATGAATAGAGGCCATAGGCGGACCAGGAATATGAGGATGGGATTCCATTGTGACAGTTTTGTGAGCATGCTCCTGAGAAAAGTCTTCATACATCTGATCCACAGACAACGGCTTTCTATCCTAAAATGGCTGTAAAATCATCAGGGAGGACAGGGTGCCGAAAGGCCCTCTTCAAACTGTTTTTAGGCTGTTTCTAGGCGGAAAAAAGCTGGAGTGGGGCAGTGAAGGGCCCCCACTAGTGAGTCGGGGACAAGAATAGGACGGGGGGGGGGGTAGTGGGGTTTTGGACTAAACATGCTAAAAATAAGCTATAAGGTGCGTATAGTGCTATAAGTAAGCTAAATATACGACTCAAGGGTAAAGTTCCGAAGTACCAAAATAAACAATTTTAGACAAAGATTCAGGATTTTGGGCGAAACCGGAAAAGTTTTGACAATTTTGACCAAAACTCCTTAAAATTTGCCATTTTCCGGGCATCTAATGGTGAGTGGGGGGAGTCCAAAAAGTGGGGAAGAGGTCGGTCGAGTGAGGGGGAAACACACACAGTGAGGGCACCCCCCCCCCCCCAGTAGAAAATGCCCAGTGTTCAACCATCATAGAATGTTCACAAAAAGACAATGCGATTTTGAACTTTAGATTTGGAGCTAACAATTGCGTGCTAAGGCCTTTACATCTTTATTATAAATTCTTATATCATTGCATACAAACGGAAAAATATCATAAAACGTCAGGAATTAACTTTTAAGTTAGACCATTGTTTTTAAAATTTTACCTGTGCATTTTAGTGTGTTTTTAAGAAAATGTTTTTAAATCTGCGCTGAAATTAGTTTTTCGCAGTAATTAAGGGGGGGGGGGTCGCCGGGTACCAAATTTTATAGTCACCGATTTAGCTCATTTTCGGGTGTAATATACCCCCATATGTGTCCAAAAACAAGACATATTTTTAGAGTCCAGGGTCAATCCAGTTAAGAGATATTGCAGTTCAAATTCCTACAATTTAGTATTTACGCCACTATGCCTCGCTAAGGGCTTCGAAGACGTGTACACATAGGATGACAAAAGACTACGGTATGGTCAATACATCAAATTGAAGCCTCTATCTTGCGCTATTTATTGTTGTGCAAATGACAATGATACGTCAAGCAACGAGCGAGAAACGGCGTTTGAACCATTTGATCAAGCTCCTTCCGACTATTATTTACTTCAAACTTTAATGCGGCTTAACTTTCTCATACTGCTTTGTAGAGACTTGGTGCAAGAAGATAAAATGTTCAGGACATCGAGAGCTTCAATTTGATATAAAATTTGGCTGTATTTGAAAAATTTGAAAATTTGCGATTTTTTGACTCTAGGCCTCCGTCATCGGACTAAGGCATGCATCCACAGTTAAACACCAGCAATTGCAGTTAAATTTAGCGCAAATCTTCCTTTCATATGTGCAAACTGGCACACCGAATTTGGTTGGAATAGCTCGGCTTTCACCCGACTTATGGACCATTATATCCAAAAAATTGAGAAAATGACGTATTTTGAGGCAAAACGCCAACGCGCTAACCAAAAGTATGAACTATCCACAAGTAGCAGCATGGATTTTGCGTATGGAAATTGAACCTCTATTTGTGTACTGTGTTAATATCTATACGCGAAATCTGTGCAGTAAACGGTTAGTTCAGGCCACGACGAAACATTTCTTTGGTGACGTTTTTGTAAGTCAAATTTGTGCAAAAACCGGCTTCGCCCAACTTTGAAAATTTTTAGAAAATCGCTGAGCTAACACAAAAATACCTCATATAGATATTAACACGCTACCTAGTCCAGATTAACATTTTGCCCAGCTATAGCTCGTTTACTCTTGCACAGCGCTCAAACTTTTGGTTAGCGCGAAATTTTCCTAACTTTTTCATTTTCCTATGTTTAACACATGTCGGGGTCACCTTTGGAGGACTATTGTGAATGATAGGGAAAGTTTTGCAACAAACGCAACTGTCTTGTTTTGGGGACCCATGGGGACTACAAAATATGTGAAAATGAGAAAAATCGGTGATGGTCGAAAATTCGCGACCCCCCCTTAAGACGTTTTAACGGTTTTACAGCATTTATAAATATATTTCACATTTTTTGCTTGTTAGAGAAGAAAAACAAAACATATATTGCTTGCTTAGTCTTTATAAACGATATTTCTATGTTCTGAACGTTAAATATTTGTGTTGAAGACGTCTTTTTGGGGGGTCTGGGGGGGCGCCACCCAGACGTCGAGAAATTTTTGAAAACTGAAAATTTTGGTCTGAAATACTTCAAAACTTTACTTTTCGACAGTATATTTTATTCCCGTCATTTCCAAAATTCGGAAACATAATTTCATAGAACAGTACGCTTATACAGTCCCTAATGGCAGCGTTGTTTAGAACAGTGAAGGCGACACGGCATGTGCTCAACTACTAATGCACAAACGAAAACAAACAGAAGTAAAAACATAGATATACACACGATTTTAATTATGCTTAAACTCAATAAAAATTCGCTCCTACAAGTGTTATTTGAGTGTGCTTTTAAGTGTTTTTTAAAATTTTGTGTTTTTTAAAAAGTGTCCGAAAATACAATAAAAACAAAAAACACTGAGTCAGACTTAATCCGAATAGTAACAAAATTACTGAAAAGCAAATAAGTTCTACAAATCGCACCTCGTCATAGCCAGACAGCCACATCCGGGGTGTTTGATAATATTTATCATAGGTAATATTGAGATCGTATGTTCTGGTCTGAAGTACATTAGCAGAGGAATCAGGATTGCTTGGATCACTTGGTTCCACAACATTTTCGCTTAGCCGAGTACCCAGGGCATTCTGTAAAAGATAGATAAGCACAAGTTAGTTACCACAATGTTAATTCGATGAGCTGAACACGATGAGTTTTTGAAGCATTGAGTTTTCATGAATAACTATCATTGTGATAACAGTAAACGCTTCACAGTGCCCTCGTAGAACAATAGCAGAAACAAACAAGAGCTGAACCATACTCTCAAACAGCAACTTTGGGAAATAAGATCAGGAAATAATGATTCAGGAAACAGAAAACAAGAATGGCTATATGGATAACCAGGGCATTTTTACAGGGGTCGGCTGGGAACCCCCGAAATCTCCCCTCCACGGAATTTTGCTCGCCCTCGGGATTTTTTGGACGCCCAAAGCTTTACCAAAACAGGCCAATTGGCAAAACGTTTCGAGCCTCGACGGGGATCTTTCCGTAAGCATCTCCGTTTTCAGCCCAATTAAAACACTTCTGAAAACTTTCTGCATTTCTCCATGCAAAGGATACGCAGAAAATACTAATTTTTTTAAAAATCTTGTCCCCACCCACAAAAAATCCTGAAAAACTAACGGACTGAGAAATAAAAACGCCGAAAGCTAACTTAAATTACCATAATATACGTATATACACGGGGAAACGGAGAAACTCCCGATGTTTTAGTTTGCATAAATTTACATACGTCATCTTCTTCGTCCAATAATCCGCTTTCCGCAAACTCTTCCATGTCCAATGCTTCGCCTTCATCACTGTCTTCCGTTGCTTCTTTGGAAGGCTCCACCTAAAATACCTGAGTTATCACAACAAACGGAAGGTACTGGGGGCTAGCAATTCGACGTACTTCCTTCAAAAACAACACTAATGCGGGTTCATGCTCCAACGAAGCAACGGACGCGTTTTCGCGGCTAATTTAGAAAAGAATGCAAGAAAGCTGCACATTCCCAAGCACCCGGAACAAACTGGCACCTGGCGGGACTCGAACCACGAACTCTTACTCAGGCGCGCATTTGGGTGCGTTGGGGGACCCCCGAAACCAGACGTAAAGGAAAAATTTTATTGTCCGCGCGTAGCGCTGACATAAAATTTCAAAAACCTTCGGCGTGAAATTGACTTTATTTTGCTTAATTTACCCTTATTTCAGCGTTAAACTTTTCAATAGCAACGTTTTTTAAGTTTTCAAAAAATTTTCGCGCCTTTGGCGAGAAATTGACTTCATTTTTGCTTAATTTAGCCTCATTTTAGCGTTTTAAGCCTTTCAATAGCAACTGTTTTTAACATTTTCAATAATTTTCGCGCCGACGGCGCGAAATTTATTAGACTTTTTGCTTAATTTGTGCTTATTTTTTGCATTTTAAACCTTGTTTTTAAAAAGTTTTCAACTTATGGGGGGCTTAAGCCCCCAGGCCCCAAATTTTTTAGGTCCGTCCGCCCCTTCCCTGAAAAAATTTCATGTGTGCGCCACTGCTCTTACTTAAGGTGCAGACCCTCTACCACCTAAGCCACAGGTGCTTCAGTGGAAGGGCTAAAGTATCTCGCAGACTAATGGAGAAAAGGACAAAACTAATGTTGATTATTTAAAACAAAGTTTTCTTTAAAACAAGTTAAGTTGCAGATGACGTGGACAAAAAATCACCACTTATCAAAAAAATAAAAACAATTAAATATAAAATTTGGTTTTTTAATTTACTTACGAATTTGAGCAAATGAATAGATGTTAACCAAAGTTTAACTTGGATTGATTCTTACGTTCTCCAAAAAACTTTTCACCGATATCAACGAAAAATTTGCAAATCTTCGTGTTGAGATTTATGTTCTCGTTTCGAGCGATGCCCGTCACAAAATTTGGCCTAAACATAAACCAGTTTGCTGAAACTTGTAAAGCTGCGAACAACCCATTTGCAGAATTCTCCAACTCAGGGTTTTTTCAAAATTTCACCTGTGCTTTTTTTGTGTTTTTTTTAAGAAAATGTGTTTTTTTAAAAATCTGTGTTTTCCTGAAATTCGCTTTTCGCGGTATTAACACGTTTTTAACGGTTTTTACAGCACTTACAACTATATCTAGCATATTTCTCTCGTTACAGAAGAAATACAAAACATATATCGCTTGCTTAGTCTTTATAAACGATATTTCTATGTTCTGAACGCTAAATATATATATGTGTTGAAGACGTCTTTTTGCGCTACAATGGCGGGCCTGGGGGGCGGAGCCCACCAAACGTTGAGAATTTTTTGAAAATTGAAGCGATAGGTCTGAAATTCTTCAAAACTTTCGACAGTATATTTTATTCCCGTTATTTCTTGAATTTGGAAACAATTTCGTAGAATAATATGCCTATACAGTCCCAAATGGCAGCGTTGCTTAGAATAATGAAGGCTACACTAAAGCTAATGCCCAGACGAAAACAAACAGAAGTAAAAATAGGAATATAGATATTTGCGCCGACTTAAAAATTATGCTTAAAATCAATAAAAATTTGCTCCTTCAGGTGAAAATTTGAGTGTGCTTTTTAGTGTGTTTTTTTAAAATTTTGTGTTTTTCTAAAAAAAGTGTGCGAAAACGCAATAAAAACACAAAAACAGTGCTCCAACTCTTGCCAGGGTCTACAGTGCTTGCGCTCATCCTAATGGGCGGAGTCGTCTTGAATGGTGACAGCAACCGCGGAACAACAATTAGAGCAAGCAAAATGAAATTTTTAATAAACGAACGTTACCTTAGCTTCTAGGGTCATTTCAGAAACTTGTTCAGCTACTCCTGCGATTTCACCTATAATAAGAACAGCCAGTAGACGAGAGATACGAATGCAGAATGAGTTTGGATTGAACCTACCTGTTCACGTTTTATTATTCGGTGTTGTCCAATACGGAAATCAAAAGGTCTTTGGTCAGAGTAAAGATTTAAGGAATTAGTCGGTTCAGGTATTTTACAGCAAATGTTGAAAGACTGTAATTAACTCAATTCTTGGAGTTCAGCGATAAATTATATAACAGTTTAAAGCTTAGACTGTGCTTGCTACAACTATGTAGGAATAGTACACCACTCTCATTTTAACTGTTCAACCCAGGGTATTTATTACCGGCGGCACCCCCCCCCCCCGAGATTGACCTCCCTCACCGAAATCGCCCCTCCCGGAATTTTTTGGGGGACCAAATTTTTGCAAAAACAGGCAAATTTTCAAAAAATTTTCGACTTCTACGGAGACTTTTGTAAAAATGGCTATGTTAGCTTAAATCCTGGCATTTTTGAGAACTTTTTGGTGTCTACGTATAAAATATGCCAAAAATACCAATTTTTGGATCATTGTTGCAAAGAATCCCCCCCCCGGGAAGCCCCACGCTGTAAAAACCCTGCAACCTGACATGCAATTACAGGAAAACAATTTTTGAACATGGGTTTCTTGAAGTGTAGGAATTCTAAAGAAAAAGCGAGCAATTCAGACTTGAAAGGAAACGTTTTCCCGAGGGCTACTTTTCTGAAACTGTTTAGAGCTCGATATTTTATGAAAACCTAAATTTTGTTCGATTTTCATCAAAATTTTGAAGTTTGAATGCCTAGCCTATCTCGTAAAGACAAAACGCGAAGCCGCGAAAAATAGCCCTCGCCAATTGTCCCAAAATGCGTGTGTAAAGTCGCTAATTGCTTGCATCAGTGGAGAGATATTCTTGTTCAAAACAATCCTGTTACAATTTTCAAAATGTCACATTTTCACTGCTGCGCTTAGGCAGAGGTGGTGCAGAGAGCTCTCCGTTGGGCATAACATATATATACATTTTGTATACATACATATACATATACATGTATATATCTTACAGAAGTGGAAATCTAGACAATACTTGACCCACTGACCAGCGCTGTTGGCGCTGTTAAAATCTTGCAGTATTTGATTTTTCAAAAAATGGACAGTTTTGGCCCAAGAAAATCAATTTCGCTGCCATCTCTTAAACCATAAGGAATGGAAGAGAGCATAGTTGTAGATTTTAGCGAGAGGATTCGAACGACTACAAGTTTGTCCGGGTGAAATAACCACACTTCAAGTTATGGCGGATTAAAGCTAATTTCTCCCAAACTCAAATTTTCAAGCTGCGACTTTTCTAAAATGTTTTTAGGTTATGAAATAATTGTAGCAAATTGGAATTAATTTCAACGACAAAATGCGTTTGAAATGCTAAAAATACGCGAACTCGAACCAGCACCTTTTACCTTATTCTAGAATATACATCTTTACTCACGCACTGGAATAATGATGTGTGTCGACCCAACCGCCATCGTCGTCATCACCATCCAAGACTTTCTCTTGATCAACGTTATACTCAATTTGCCGAAGCCTTCGATAGCAGGGTACTAAAATCATAATGAATACATGAACATAGGGATATATACAAGAATAAAAATGCTCCGATAGAGCATGAAAAATGCAATATGGGTGACATTAGGTTGTAAATGGGCAGAGAAATAGGTTTTAAAACGTGAATATGGGAGGGGCAGGTTGTAAATGCAAGGACTAGGTTAAAAGAAAAAAATATGGACACGCTTCGCTGAACAACCCCTATTCGCGAAAACTGTCACGACAGTTGCTATCGACAGTTCTTCAAAAAATCTTGGAATTTGTAAAAAACGCCAAAAACGCCGTTAGGCCACTTTTTTCCGGCCGCACAGGTGGCATACTGGTCCGGGCAGCGAAAAAATATAGCGCGGGGCACATGGGACCAAATCGGCATTCAGAAAATATAAACCTTTTCGACTGAAAACGTCCACATCTTTCAAACACCTCTGAACAAAATAACATTTTTCCAAGCACGACTTACACAGAAAAAACAAACGGACCTAACTTGTCCGGAATGAAAATTTTCAAACTTGAAAATCTTCACCAAAACTTTTTGCAATCTGTTGTACTCGTCGTGAAGATTCCAACGATTCCACACTTGCCGAAAACTATCGAAGATATCGAAAATCGCCCTCGCTATTCCACGGTACACAACCCAAAGTTTCTTATGCAACAATCCACTTGTCTCTAGCTTGTTCCCTGAGCCCTGCAGCTCTGACAAAATATTGGCCTTTTTTGGCCAAAATAGCCGTGAGGCCACCTTTGGCTGGCCGACCAGGTAGCATACCGGTCTGGGCAGCGAAAAACTATCAAAAACGTTCACTTTCGGGGTACACAACACAAGTTCAGAAAAACCAAACTTCTCCTGCTGAAAATGCCCAGATCAGTCTATCATTAAGTCAGAAAATTACATTTTTCCCACGTGACGTACACGCAAAACATAAAAAACAACAAACAAAATTTTGACCAAAGCTTTATTGTGACTTGTAGTACTCGTCGTGCTGAATCCAACGATACCAATTTGTCTAGTTTCGTTGAGTATATATATAGCTGGCACTGGGCTCGAACGGGTCTCTAAGGGCCGCGCAGGGCCTTTTACACCAATATAGGGGAGCGCTCTCGCGCTGCCCTATAATACAGAGTACAAGGTAGTGAATTATAAATGTTTTCGAATCTTGTTTATTCAAATCAGAAGCAGCCGTTCTAAGAAGAAAAATAAAACCTCTAAAATTTGCGAGTTCGTGCGGACTTGAGATAACATAGAGCGCAAAGAGCCACATGGAATGCTAAAAACATTACGTTGTGTAGTATATCCTAGTGTCTGAGCTACACTAACTTAAGCCAGACAACTCAAAACACAGTTCAGTATATACACACACTATATCCATAAACTATAAATAACAGTACATACCATTTTTGGTAATGAGAAACTGTTTATCCTTTGGCAGATAATTTTTCACTCGATTGGAATCTCCAGAAGACCACTGCCAAGTTGGACAATGATGCACCAAATGGTCACCAGCGCACACAAACTGTGAAAAAGACAGAATACAATAAAGTCAGCATGTTTGAAACTACACCCCCCCCCCCAAACCCCACAAAATAAAATGCAAGAAACACGAGAAGTTTATTATACACTGTGGAATGCCTTTTTTGCGAGTGATAGAACACATAAGCCAGGTTGTCTAAGTTTTAAAAAAGGCAAGCTCGAAAAATTAGTTTCTGGGGTCCTTAGCCAAAGTAGAAAGGGAACAACGCAACATGAGAAACGTGGGTAAAATGCAGCGCAGGGGTGACAATATTAGTCTGGAACATGTAAAATTCCACATGAAAAAAAAGAAAGACAAGCCTTCAAATGCTAATGATTTTTAAGTCCTTGATAGGCATCGGCTCGAAACTGTTCGAAAATGTTTTTATTCGAAAAAATAATCGATAAAACATCCATTTATTCACGGATCCATAATGGATACAAAGGAATCAATAACATTTCAATGTCCACAACGTGAATACCTAAAACAATGTTCACATTTCTTCCCCTACCGATTTCGTGTTCTCACACCCTTCGTCGGGTGGATCCTGTCCCTTCTGTGCTGCAAACTTTCAGAAAATGGGAAGGCCGTGGACAAAGTTAATTATTGGGAGGCTGGGAAGGACCGCTATACAGATGTCCGGGAAGCTTCCTGTGCCTCGGGACGACTTGGGGGGCCAGAAAACCGGGACGAGACTGTGACACAAATGTTTGAGGGCTCAGTACGGTCTTCAACACTGGGCTTATTCTAGGGAATTTTGCTTAGGGGGGCCATTTGGGGGGGTCCCTCGGGGGGTGAGTCATTCTTGGGGGGGGCAGTGTTTTTTTGCTCAAAAAGTGCGCAATGACACTTTTTTCTGAAATGAGCAAAATATTTTGGGCTTGTGCGCACGCGTGCGCACATTTTCTAGCGACAAGGAGAAAAAATTACTAAAACTTAGTTGCTCAAAGAGCTCAGAAAAATTGTTTCTGGCTCTCAATTTCACAAAAAATCTCCAATTTTTCCTGGGGGCTCCGCCCTCAGACCTCCGTCCATACTTGCCTGCTACTGGTTTATTGCTAAGCTCCGACCTAACTTTCAGTAAATATGCTAGCATTAATATACAAGCACCTATGGCTTAAAGGACATGTGATTTTCTATAGCTTGTATATAATGTGCAACTCGCATTACATATTGAAGTTATGAAATAATTAACTGATTGCTAAATTTTTATTTTAGTTTGCAGCTTTTGGAGAAGTGTACAACACTTTAACAGGAGGTTCCATGTCAGCTAGGTTTACGTAGGTTATCCGTGTTTTCTCTACCCACTGACAGTTCAAAAAGCATTTAAAAAGAGAGATGCTCTGCAGAGATGGAACCGGGTCACCGGGTCACCGGGTCAGTTCGGGTCACTTTTTGGACCGGGTCACCGGGTCACCGGGTCAAGAGCTTCGACCCGGTCTTGACCCGGTTTTCTGAATTTACCCCAAATTTTAGAAATTTTTGGCTCACCAAGCTAAAATTTTAGCTTAAATTTTTGTTCAATGTCCAATATTAATTGGCATTTTTCCAATATTTTAGTCTTGAGCATTTTCGCAGCATGTTATTTGAATCTGTCTGTCTCTGGAAAATTATTGTCTAGCGTTTTAGCTTTCGCTTTATAAGTTTTATGATTATTCCATAACTCTATTCAGTAAAATATGGTTTGCAGATTATTTTCGCAACCAAGGTAAATGTCGAAGGTAAGTGAAAAATTTAATTTAATTTAACGCAATACATAATGAAAACCAAATTTTTAAATATACTCCGTCTATTTGGACAAGTACTGATATTAGACCCTGCAAAATTTCGCAGACGGATAAATTATTGGTTTGCTATTAAAATCTGCATAAATTTAGAAAAAGCTACAGCTACCATCAAATGAATGTTAAAAAACTTTGAGCAAACACATATATACGTCTTAGTTATTCTTTTCGGGGTGGTGATGGAACATGGAAGCCAAAAATTTAGCTTTCTCAGGCAAAATAAAAATTTTTTGCAGATTTTGAAATTTCCTGGAAAACCGGGTCACCGGGTCACCGGGTCAGGGCTCAACCGGGTCACCGGGTCAAGCCTAAGTGACCCGGTTCCATCACTGATGCTCTGGTCTGAGCCCTGAAAATTACAGTCAGAGTCAGATGTCGGATGTCGGTAAGAGTCAGATGTCGGAATCATTTTCTGAAAACTGCGTAATTTTCGATTAAATTTCAAACCAGCGTGTATTTTTACTTTTATAAAAAGCAGTGCGGATTCTTAGCTGGCAAACAACTTAATAATTGCCAAAAGGTTTCGTCATTTTGCTAAATTTACAGAATAAAAATTTGCTTTTATATATAACTTGAAGATTATCATACGTAGTTAAATGGTTGCTATTTTTTTAAAGTATTTTGCATCTGCGCCCCAGACCCGTCGTTGCAAAATTAGGTGAGTTTGCAAATTTATTCAGACATTAAGTTCTGGCATCTTATAATCAATAACTTTGAACATTGTAGAAAGGTCATGCAATTACTACTAAATGCAAAACAGAAATGCAATTACTAATAAATGCAAAACAGAAATTTTATGCTAAATTTTAGCATTTTTCCTGCTATGCGCACTTTTTTTGGAAATTGCGCAAAAAATTTTGGGGCAGTGCGCAGAAGAGCGCAAAAGTGTTCGAGCAAAAAAACACTGGGGGGGGGCGAAAATTTTTCTAAAAACATGCTACGAATAGCGCTGTTTTTATAGTAATCCCCAAAAAACTTCATTTTCAGTGCTAAAATAGCGCTTAAATAGGCAAAAATCGACTAAAATATCCACGGCAAAGCCGGAAAATTTTTGAAAATTTGGCCTTCTGAGCTATTTTTTCAGGGCAAAAGTTAGCATCAAAAGGGGCACCCACTTTTTTGGGGGGGCGGCGATTTTTGGGAGGGCGATTTGGGGGGGGGCGATTTTTGGGAGGGCGATTGGGGGGGAGGGTGTTTATGGGGGGGGGGCGCCCGCCCACTAGAATAAGCCCAGCAACAGAATGGATGCTAGTAAACTCAGACCGGGGGGCGGGGCCTAGCTGAAACGAAAAATATGTTAGGATAGTTAGTGAAAATTTTGCTGATCCACTGTTTTTTCTTATTTCTGCAAGTTTTTCTTCGGCAAATTTTCTTACTGTCACTCGCAAATCATTTAAATGGTGGTGGTTGTAGTTTTTCTGAAATCACAAGATACATATTTACTAGTATCCATTTTACCGATGCCGTGCCTGTGCCCATGAAATCTTTGGGAAAGGGAATTTCCACTTTCTCCCACGTACAGCGATGAACACCCAGACCCATCTATCTCCGCCAAGGCCAAACGCACTATAAAGTTACTTTTGCAGTCAAAACTGCCCCTTATTATTCGGTATTCCTGACCAGTGACAAAGCTCAACGCTTTGATGGCGGGACAAAGAACACAGTTTCGGGTACATTTTGAGGTACCACCGGGCAGCTCGGTTTAGAGTAGCAGTGCCAGGCGTGGGAAGCTTGGCCCTGACGAGAATATTGCGCAATTTCTTTTTCAAAAATTTTCCTATTTTTTAGCTAATTTATGAGATTGCTTATAAGTTCATTTTAAGCTTAAAAATAGCGATATCTTGCGTTTTTACCTTAAAAATGCTAATTTTTCGCTAAACATTTAGGTGAATTTATTCCTTGGACACGCCCCTCCCCACTTTTCGGAAGCCCCCCCTCATTTCCCCCACCTCCGGGAGAGGGAGGAGGGGCGAAGTCTCCCACCTTCAAAACCATAAAGGCACAAATGTAACTGAACAAGTGCATA
>JASAND010017600.1:0-69906 GCA_030248195.1 Trissonchulus latispiculum
TTTGGAGTTATTAGAATACATACGTCAAACTAATAAAGGATTATAACGTGAGGGAGAAAGAGAAAAAAGGCATAAAAACCCCATTTTAGTTTAAATAAAAAATCGTAGAAGAGAAATAACAAAAGTAATATAAATCGTATAAGTAACAAATGATGTGCATAAATATACTAAGGAAGAAAACCCCAATTTAGACTGAAAAGAGAGAACCCAAAAATTTGAAAAATAACAACATAGATACAAGTAATCATACATAGGGTCCTACAATTTTTGACCCTAGAGACACTCATACAAAAATGGACATATATACGTACATTTATACCACAAACAGACAGACAAGCAAACATTCAAACAAAACACCCTACTTACGTATTTATATACTAGGCCTGGTTTAGTAATAGCGAAATGCAGCTGCCAAGGAATAAAGTACAAAAAGAAGGGGGAAGGGACGGGTAAATTCAGAGAAAGGGGACGGGTGGAGTATACCATGTCGGACAAGGTGAAGGGTCCAACACTCTAGACCTTTTTGGGTTACCCGAAGCGTAACCCTGATAAAACACACATATTGGGGGTAGGTCCAGGCCAGCTGGACCTTGGAATATCAGACATAACTCCAAAACTTACAACGTGGTGATCTTTACGGGTTTTTCGTTTAGCGGTTTCTGGGCATGGGGTACGTATATAGATCATAGGAATAACAGTACTAATGGGTTCTGACAAGATGTAAATGTTTCGAGGGTAGCAACTACAAGATCCCAAGTGGTGCTGGTAGTGGCCTGCCATGTGCTCAGGCGACTAGGCGGGCTACAAGTGCCTGAGATTATCGGGGTTTGGATAAGGTTACCGGAAATGACACTGTTCGTTACGGTAATACTAAATTTATCGGCCAGTGCCCGTAACTCGTCTGGGGTAAGGAGTGATGTCTGCCACATAGGGGTGGAAAGGGAATGGGACTTAGGGACTACGGACCAATCATATTTTTGCATAAGGACATAACCAGTAATAAAATCTTGGTACAGACCTTGGGCAACATGGAAGGGAAATAAATATTTGTGCCCGTTGCACAAAAAGGGTATCTCGCATTTCCCCAATATGTCAAGGGACGTATCCTCCGCAGCTGTGGAGAATTTGGAAGCCGCAGAGGTATGAAGGGCAAGGGAGAGGGTACCGGAGGCATTTACATGGTCGAAAAATGCCTTGGATATGTAGCAGACATTCGCACCGGACTCCAAAGGGCTAGGGCCTTAACACCAAAAATACTTACTAGCAGGTGGGGGCTTTTTTGGGAGGGCAGACGAGTACACTGGGACATGTAAAAAGGGGTAGTGTCAGTCAGGATTGCTTGGACGAGGTCACTGACGGGACCTGTCTGTTCATGGTCAGGAGTATCTTGAGCCTCAGCGTCCTTGGCTTCGAAGGATTGATTTCGGTCATTCAGGTTACTGAGCGGAGTGAGGTTGGGTTGGGTCTCAGGGTCCTCAGCCTCCGAAACCTGAGCGAAGGCATTTTGGGTAGGGAAGGTAGTAGGAATGACCGCTGAAGTTGGCAGCTGAGGCTCATTGATAACAGCAGGGGTGGGACTTTCTGTTTGATGGACCAGCTCTCCCAAGAGAGCAGTGGGCTTGGGCTGGGTCTCAGGGTCCTCAACCTCTAAAACCTGAGTTGAGGCATTTTGGGTAGCGAGGGTAGTAGTGGTAGCCGCTGGGATTGGCGGCTGGGGCTCATTGGTAGTAATAGGAATTAGGGTTTCGGGTGGCAAGGTTAGCTCTCCCATAGATTGGGATCGCTGACGAAGGTGGGGTCGAGGGAGTCGTTTGGGTTTGGGCAAAGAGTCGCTTCTGGTGGACTCGTGGGGTTGCCAGAGTTGACCGGACATGTCCAGCCCCTCCATGCACTGACGAATTCGGCCCAGAAGGTTCAACAGCAGGCTTTCGAATTCTTCGAATTTTTGGCGGGTAAGGTTCATGGTTGAGGAGAAGTCCCCAGGAGACTTCTCAACAGCTTTAGGGAGTTTTGGGTACGATTCCTGCTGATGATCCTCCACCGGGCTGAGTGACTCTCGGGGATCCTGGAACATGTCGCCCAATTCAAAGCACGGAGCCCACTGGTCGGGGCCAAAGGGGTTAGTGGAAATAGCAATAGGTGAGGTCGTGACGAGCACGCTTGGAATGTCGGGAAACTATTTTCCAAGAATAGTTTCCTCTGTCCCGCATGGGGTGGGAGTTTCCGGGGGCATTGCGAATGGAAGCCGTGGTAGGGGTAGCTGTAGTGGGACCATCCTGGTGATGCGAGGTACTGGGGAGGTGTTGCTGGCCCTCGCCAGTCAGCAACATCTCCCCAGGGCTTAGAATAAACTTAGGGGTGGAATGTGTACGTACTTTGTTAAATGTACGTACATGGTTTGTACGGGGTAAAATTTTGGGCGTCAACAGTGGATCAATTAGGGAGGGGATAGGTACTTGGATCTTGTTGGACGCTACGGGCTTCCCGTAGCATCCGCGAGGGGGAGTCCACTGCTGACGATTAAACCTTTCGCAACCTCGCAACACCAAGTTTTTCCTTGCTGGCTGGGGGCTACACTCCGGGTGGGTGGGTAGGCAAGTCCGCGGTCTCCACTGACAAGTTCGTGTGCGTTTGGGCTCCAAAAATGAAAGGCGACGTTGGACAGGGTAAGGGGGTTCGACCTCGTGGTCAAACAGGCTGGGGGGTTTCGTAGATTGGGAGGAGGGTGGGGATGGGGTATACTCCGTTAAACAAGAGGACACTGAGACCGTCGGGGACTGATGTGACTCCGGGTGATGGCCACTTGGTGAGAAATAGGGTAAGGGTTCGGGCTCCTCTGAGCTCCGATTGGCCATCCGAGGGTTATCAGTCACTTCATACACGGGCGCCATATTAACTGGGTAGGGGTCAGACCGGGGGCGCACGTCGGGGCTTACTGACGGCGCCCCAGGTTGGCGTTTCCCTGGTTCTGGAAAAGGCCATCGGAAGTGGGTTGATGACTAACTTGAGGACTGGGTTGGGGTTGGAGGTCACTCAGGTCACCTCCTTGTTGGCAAAGGGGGGTCCGCGCTTGAGGTTGGCTGGCCATCACCTTCGGACTCGCCAACATACGTAGGAATCCGGGGTGGTTGGGCCCCAGGTTGTCGACTGCGCGTATACGGGTGGGGCAGTATTGCCACCCGTGCCCCTCTTGGGTGCACCAGATGCACAACCTGGGCCCATGAGTTCTGGAGTTGTGGTTACGAGGGTAAGAATTGGAATTATTTCGAATTCCATATGGGCGGGATTTGATCTGATCATGGGGGCCTTGGGATGGTTTCGTTCCGCTAGAGGCCGAAATGGATTTGGCATGGCGTTTCGTGGACGGGCAGGTTTGCGCTACCAGGGCTTCCCTAGTAGGCAAATGGGGTTTAGGGTATCCGGGGGTATGGGGGGAATAATCATAAAAATACTCCAATGAGGTTTGATGGGGAGGGGGAGCCCATCCAGGACACGCAGAGGCTTTGGGACAAAAACCCAGAGCGGGTTTTTTCTTGGGTTGGGGCTTTCCGGACGGCTGTTCCAGGGGAGTGGGGTTGGGGGGTGGGGCTTCTTCGCTCGAGTCAGAACCGTCCAGATAAACAGTGGGGTCATGACGGGAGGGGCTTCCGGGAGGGAGGGTGTAGATCGTCCTCGGGACTCAGTCCTGACCCGAGGTGGATGTGGACGGAAGATCCGTGCTGCCCAGAACTTCCGGCCACGGCCCCAAGGTCAGGAGGGGGAGGGTCAGGAGATCGGACCACTCTGGGTTTACTGTCAAAGGGGTCGTCTTCAGGGGGGTGATTATCCATTACAAACACGACACGAAAAAACACAACTCACCAAATTAGTTATATACGTATATCCTATGTTTGGGCAGGACCGGGGGGCGATGGGGATTTTCAGGGTAGGATATACGTATATAACGCAAAATCGGGGTTTTCCGGCCAGGGACACGAAATTCCAACTGTGCGTACGTATTTCGGGACCAAGAATCGGGGGTTGGGTCGAATCTCCAAATCGACCTGAAATTGTTCGGGTCTCGTCCGGGGAGTAGCAGCAATCCACCAGTTGGGAATTTCGTCCAACGGTACAAGGTCAGATTCCTGGCCTGGCCCCGGAATCCAACGGAAAATTTTTTCAAAATTTGAATTTTCCTCCCAAAAAAAAATTTCTGGGTGGGGAGGCTGATTGAGGTGATTTTAGAGCGGGCAGGGAGTTGCTGGTATAATGGGGATAGATTATCACTTGGCGTGGTCCCGGTGATAATCAAGGGATAGAGTTGGGCTGCCCAACTATAATAGGAATTCCAAAAGGATAGTGGAAAAAATAACACAGCACTAAGAATTCACAAAAATAACCACGATGATAAAATAAACACGCCACTCGTCAACAGAAGGGAAACGGGACTAATAAAAATTCACGGCAAATTGACAGGAAGTCAGGCGTCTGACTGGGACTTTAAGCGATGCGTGGGCGGGACTTCAAAAGTCCCAAGCAGAGTCAGGCGCCTGATAAGGGCACAAGCGATGCGGGGGCGGGCCAAAAAAATTAACACAAAGGTTTGCAATTGGGAATGACGTCAATTGCAGACCTTTGTGAATCCACACGGGGGGAATGGGTATACACGACCGCCAAAGGGATAGAAGACCGGCGAATCCAGTCAAGGTAAGTAAAATAGGGAGGGGGGAAAATTATGTAGGGTTCTAAAAAGAATTTTTGGGCTAAGGAGGGGGCTAGAAAAATTAATTTAGGGGAGGGGGAAAAATAGGAAAAATATTTCAGGGGGGAAAAATAATAGGGGAGAGCCTGGAACTGGCAGCCTAGTGTAAAATAGGCTGACAATAATAAGAAAAAATTGGGGGGGAGTCTAACAAAAATTTTTTTTAGACTAGGGGGGGTAAGAAAATTAATTTAGGGGAGGGGAAAAATCAAGAAAAATATTTTGGGAAAAAGAAAACGAGAGCCTAGGCCTGGCAGCCTAATGTAAAATACGGGGGAGCTAGGGATTTTAACCACTGAGCTCACGCCCCAAATTTTACAAGCGGAACTGTGCGCAAGGACGCTGACCTACGACTGCGGGTGGAGATATTTAGTCTCTCTACCACCGACTTGCCTCGCCAAGGGGGATGGGTAATTTTTGGGGGGACGCCAACAGGGCGCCTAGCAAAACGGGGAAACGCACACACAAAAAATAGGCTCAGTTATAAGTCAGCTCCGGGCTATTCCCAGAACTCTACCTAGCTAGGAACAGAGATCAAAATTAGTTAAAGCTTAGTAAAAATTAATTAAATAAAATAGACGAAAGACAACTGGCGGGTTTACTGGTACAACACAAGGCAAGGTTATGACAGGAAGTCCGTCCGGCGATATCCAGACAAGACGGGCAAATTAAAGCGGGCTACCCGCACAGTAACGGAAAAAGGGCACGAAAGGGAAGCACAAACAAAGGGGAGGGGACCAGCAACAAATCGGGCAATGGAACAATACAATAAAATTGGGAGAGGGGAGTTAGCAGGTGAAGTTAGACCCAGGGGGAGGGAACGGGGGCAACCCCGCTAGTTGGGCCGGAAAGGGAAGGGGGAAAGATTAGCAATAAAAAAGGAAAAACGAATTAAAGGGGGGTTAGGATCAAAACGGGGGTTAAAGAGTGTGAGTTGAAAGGATTTTAAAAGGAAAAAATCGAAAACTATTAAGAACTCACTCTTTGGGTGTAGAAGTGGCAAAAGGCGGGGCCCCAATCTCAGACACCGACCGCTCCGTGACTTGACAAAACCCCCAACTGACAATAACAAGTCTGAGTCAGCATTGAAAAAGAGACAAACTGGAATAAACCAGTTTTTGTCAGCGTCTGCTGACGTGCATGATCTGTCTTTGCAGACAGAACATAAAAATTACAATAATTACATAAGGGGGAATTTTAGAGACCTTTCGGGAATTTTGGGAGAAAAATGGGAAAAGGCGAAATGTAGATATTGGAAGGGGGGGTGATAGCGCAGTCGCTATCACCCACATTACATCTGCACTGCATTGCGTAACGGTGCTCCGCCCACAATACACGAATGTTCCCCGATTTGGGGGGGGGGTCGAACAAATCGACATATCATACCCCCCTCCGTTTGGTGGGGGGGGGGTAGCCGAAAAGAGCTCCCCGTTTGGGGGGGCAGAGCAGATGATTACGGTAGTTTTTGTTCTATTAGAAAATGGGTCCCCGTTTGGGGGGGGGGTCGCTGAAAGAGGTCCCCATTTGGGGGGGGGGGTCACAAAAAGTGGTCCCCGGTTGGGGGCGGGGTCGCCAACAGCCAATCAGAATGAGCAAAGCTCAACCTGCTTGAGCGACCCCCCCCCAAACGAGGACCTCTTTCAGCAACCTATTAATTCTATTCAAGCTATTAATTCCAAAAGAGTAGTGTTAATACTGTGTACGGAGTAGAGTGTTCTACTTCCAAACCAAAGCTCGGCGGTTCAAGCCCCACCCTGTGTGGAATATTTTCTGGATTTCGCTCAAAAATATGCAAAAGTGTGTGCTAACTTTATGCAAATCAACCTAAATTACACTTATGTGTATAGTCCAAGGCAGGACTAGCCAATCTTTCAATTCTTAAAATTGTGCGCAACCTTAGTCAGTCTTGATTCTGAAGTCGTCTGGGTAGGTGGTTGTCGGGCGCTTCTATTCATCAGCGTCAGTAAGTTCTAGGTTAGCAGGATTTGGGCTATTTGGGGGCTCTTTGGGTTTTCCCCCATTGTCTCCACTGGTCTCCCCTTTTTGGGCTTTTGAGTTTGTTTTTCCCTATTTTTGAGTTTTGCAGGTAAAGGTGCTTGTCTCCATTTTTGTTTCGTCTGTTTTGAAGGAAATATTTTGTATTTTTGTGAAAGTTTTCGTATGCTTTTGGATTTTTGTCCAGTTTTGTATTTTTCCTTGTAAAAGTAAATTTGTGACAAATATTTAGGGCAGTGTCGTCTATTCTAAAGTTGGTTAGCGAGTAGGTAGGGAAATCAGACATATTACACACTCAACCTCGAACCTTCAATCTTTACTGAAACCAAATTATCTACTTAGAATTTCTAAATTCGACACCTGGACATTTTTCTTCACGTCTTTCAATCATTATTTCAACCTTTCACAAACATGTTCAAGAAGCACAGAAGTCTTTGAAACAAAAAATTGAGTTATAATTCTCCGGTAGGATGCCGTAAGAGAACTGGAAAAGCCCGGATCCCGGCCTGTAATGGGAGAGGCTTATTTGAGGAACTTTCAGTGCAGGTGGAGTCTTTCTTCTCCGGTAACGGAGCCACTGCCAGTCCAGTCTAAATAATAAGACCTACAAATATAACTTAGCTAAACCGGCTTGTATTACATTTTACTTCTTACTTTAACATATAAAACCAGTTCAGTTTATTTGTAACGAAGTCTCGGATTCGTCAGCTGTCAGCGGCAGTTTCTTCTTTCGGATTCGCCGAGTTTTCACGTACGTATCTGGCAAGGCGATTCCCTTTGTTTCCGGAAGAGAAAAGAAGCAAAGAATGATTGTCAATACTGTACACACTTCAGCCGTAACGAAAGGTAACGGTTTCCAGTATCTGGCTAGGTAGATTAGCTGGGCCCCCGAAATCATCCCGACATCCCCGCCAACAAAACAGAATGCAGTGCAAATGGTTCGCAGAACTGTTGGAAAGAGTTCCACTGCATACAGTCCCATTGCAACAAATAGCATCTGGCATGTGACAGCCCCCAGCATACCAAAGATAGTGGCCAACACTGGGGGCCCGTTGGCTATCAGATTTAGCGACACGATTGCAAAAAATATGGAGATGGCCCCAGCGGTGACAGCATCAAAACACGTCGACCGAAAGTTTTAAATTTCTGATCCAGAAAAAAGATGGCCAATACCAGTGGTATGCGAAGTAGACCATAGGTGAAGGTGTTAAGGTAAACACTACCGCTGATATTCCCGATATCGAAAAGAAATACACTAACGATGACAGAGACCGTAAACGATGCTACAAACATAACACATGCCCGCAGGCAAATGGTACCATTGGCAAAAATGTGCCAAGTATTGTACTTGTACTTGTGATGCACTCTCTCAATTCGATCCAACTCTTCGACTGTGATCGGCGCAGTCGATTTGCCATTGCGTTTTGCAATTCGATTTAGGGCTGCGGCAGCCTCCGCAAGCCGGCCCTTCTGAACCAGCCAGCGGGGGCTTTCGTGGAAGAACAGCCAAAGTGCCAACACGACTGGCAGAGAAATGGCCGCTGAAACGAAGGCATGCTTTCGCCAGGTGGGCAGCACGTAGGCCAGGGCAGCGTTGAACATGAACGCATAGAACCAGTTGCAGGCTAGATTAACGGCCACCCCGTGCTCTGATGTGGTCAGTTCCATCGACCACAGGAAAGCCGTACTGCAACTGACCTGAAAAAATCCGACGAAAAATCGAATGGCAATCAGCCACTTCCAATTGGGCGAAAAGGCTGATGCTAGACTGACAGCTAGAAAGACAGCAAGGCCGAAACAGGTGCACCGTTTGCGACCAAAGTGATCCTGCAAGTGACCGAATACTTGCATTGCCACAAGGGCACCCAAACCGTGAACCGTAGCTAGCAAACCTGGTACAAAGGCATAGTCACAGAATAGGTTCCACTCAACCACAATTGAGTAAAATCCTGGCTCCACCGAAATGTTGCTACAGTTGTGCACAATCTGACAGTCGTGGGTTAAATTTAATCCATGGGAATCGCGGCATGCCAGCTTTGGACTCACATTGGCCAACATGGAAACCATAGAACCGCCACACCATGACAGAACGGCGACGGCTGAACATATCAGAAACTGATACTGATACTTTCCAAAGGCGCCAACTCTGACCAGAAAAGTTTCGAAAGTAACCGTGGGCGCTTGAACTTCCTTCATTTCTCTGAAATTAATTTCAACTACTGTTAGCAGACAGTCGCGTACAGGTTAGAATAATTAATCAACTTGAGGTCAGCCCCCGCAAGCCAATAAAGCTGCCCCACCAAAGTTGCTGGAATGCTAGAACAGTACAGATTTCCTTTGTCTTGGAGGAGCCAATGCGTTTGTAAGGTTTGGCTCTAGTGCAGAAGGTTTCCGGAAACTTGGTATTAGTCTCTAACTATTTTCCAACTTTCGAGATCCTTTGTTTCGAATGATAACTTTGAGACTCTTTGAATGTCTTTTGAGACAATTCACGAATTTGTATAGATTTTGGAAAAAACGCTCTTGCACGCAAGCATGCAAAAAACAACAAAAACATGTTTAGAAACATTTTTCATCCATCCATGGAAAGTTTCGAAATATTTCGAGACAATTTTGATTTTTACTTTAGCAACTTTTCAGACATTTGGTGACAACTTTGCGGAACTCTCGACTTCTGCTCTCGCTATGCAGTTAAAGGAGGCACCAGTCTTAATTTGGAGGCAAGGTTAGGAGCAGTAGCTATAGCATGTTCAGCTTAGGCGAAGTTTTTTTAATTAAAATTATCAGCTGACCTCTTGCTCTAATACAGTAGTGTGCGCTCCAGACATGTGCAGGAGGGTAAATTTTGGGGTGGGTAAACCGGCGGCCGAAGTCCGCCGGAAAACCGGATTTTTCCGGGTTTTTGCCCAAAAACCCGGAAAACTCCGGATTCTGAGGGGTTGAGGTCCAGGTATGGCGGGGGGGTGAAACTCCCCTCCCCAACCCCCCCCCCCCAAGCACATATGCCAGCGCTCACGGTCTCGAATTGTCTAAACTACGTATATACTTCTTCTTGCATAAACTCTGTATCTATTCGCAACACCACAAACAGCAATTATTATGGCTAAGAAAGACGTATCGTAAAGTGTCAGATGGGTAACAAATGGCTAGAATTTCGCAAAGCTGGTGAACAACCAAAAATTGAGCTTGAAGTTGGACCACCGGCTGGCAATCTAACATTTGTCAATATATATTTTAGGAAGTTTAATCACAAGCTAAGCTACCTTGCCGTACAAATAATTGTGCATTAAGGAATATCACACAATGGGACGATAACGCACCTTCCTGTGTATAAAAACGTAACAGTGTAAACAGTATTTACCACCCCAAAACGCAAACCTTGCTTATCAGCTATGATGCTGATTAAAGCCTGAACAGAACTTTACATAAGTGTTGTTATAATTGCCATAGAATGAAGTAAGACAGCATCTATCTAACGCTGCCTTTGCCACGGAAAGCATAAAAATTTCTTGGATAAGGCCAAACTTTAACAAACGGGTATAAGGGGGATCATGGATCTCTCAAAAATCGGAGGTTCGGTACAAGGGCTAGCGAAGTCAGAACCAAGAGACAGAGGACAGTGCCAGGAAGGGAATGTACAAATAGAAATCATCTCAAGTTTTCGCCAAAAATACAAAAAACTCTAAAATTTTGCAAAAAAGGGTTAGGAACCGTGTCAAAATTGTGCTGAAAATCTATCGTTTAAATGATTTTATTACACGATTTTGTTTGTGTTGAAGTCGTGTAAGCGGCTTGTTTTCTAAAGAGTTTTATAAAGCTTTTTATGCTACAGTCTTTCAGTCTGCACTTCAGTAAAAGGGATAGAGAAAGTTTGTGCACTAGCAACAATCTTTCGTACATTCATAGATGCTATATTGGGAAGTCCTTTGCAGCTGCTGGCCGGAATGTAAAAAGTAGTAGCAAAAAGTGTACCACAAAAAATAAACGTGTTATCATCGTGTAAACGTTTTAAAGTAGTGGTAAAAATCGTGTAAATTTCAACGTTTACGCGATTTTGTTTTTGACACAATTCCTTATTTTGCTTTAAAATGGCTTTACAATAGATAATTTGACGCTAAATAAATTCATTCGCTTAAAATGCAAAAATTGCACTTTTCTGCTTGGACGCTCTCCCAATTTTGGAATAACGTACAAGAGCGGGTAATAGTTGGATTAAAACAGGCGCTTGAACATGACCCTTTGAATAGCGCTTCTACCATGGCTGGTGAACCAAGCGGAAAGCTGAACGAAGACAAGCCCGAACGGGACGCTTTAGGCACCGTTGTACCCACGAAACATAGACTTAGGAGAGAGAAGGGGGAGGGAGGTTCAACTTTTCACTCACCATTAAAAGTAAAGAATTGGCCCAACCAGGCTTCGAACCGCTGCCCTTCTAATCCCGAGACAGACATGCTAACCACTACACTACAGGGCCATCAGCTGAACTCCCAGATCAGGCTTATCAATCTTTCCTATGCCTGCTTCCCTTACGTCTTCAAGAACGTGTGCTCTTGTTAATGTTTGGATAAAGCTTAATGAATTTTGATATTCTACAGGAAATTTCCAAAGAATAAGCTAACCTAATTCCCGTTTAGCTGATTCCTCAAAATGTACTAGCGTAGGTTAATTTAGCTAGAAAGCAGCAATCGGACAACCAAAAAAGCTCTCGAGGTATTTTTGTGCAAACCACTACTGTTCAAGGCAATCCTTTAATCAGTTGCATTTTTGCAGAATTTCAATCACTACAGGCACAGAAATACCTGTTGGGTAATGATCACGCCTCGAATAGCTGGTCTATGTGAGACCTTCAAACCGACACCTTTTGTTTAATTTTACGGCCTGCGTAGCTAGAAAAATGATATTTGGTTTGTGCAAAATGACAACCTTTTGGCGCCAAAATAAGAAAGTTGGCTATAGCTCACGATAGAGAAAAGCTAGAATGCTGCTTCAAAAAGCAAAACTGTTGAGCATAATGAGATCTTTTGAATCGGTATGGCTATAACTATGCAGCTGCTAGCTAACTGTCAGAAATCGGCTAGACTCAGCTAGATCGGGCACGGATTGTGCCGGGGGTAGGACGCTAAAAGACGTAATTATGGAAAGTTTTATCAAATTGAACCTGAATTGTGCCATGCGCTAGCAACAGTATCCGAAAGGAATCCCCATCTCAAGATACTCATTTTGCAGAACAGCCACCAAGGTTTATAGAATGTAGCGTACTCTGCAAATCAACACATCCAGTAAACGACAAACGCAGATGCTGTGAGACACAATTTTGGCATTTGCATGTTTACAGTGTTGCGGTTTTGCAAGATTAGACAGAGTAAACATCATTTTACAGTACCAATGCTTAGGGATGCCACCAGTTTGGGTTCGGCCATTTGGAGAAGGGCCAATTTGCTTTGCGAGGATTTGGTTCAGTTTGGGCATACTCCGTGACACTTTTGTTCTCTTATTATGTCGCTAATTTATTTGTTTTCAAAAAAAACAAGCAGAGAAGTTGTGTAACTGTGCTAATTGGTATCAAATATCAAGCATTTGTTGAATCTGTGTCTATTCATACATAAAAATAGACTTGTTATTTGTTATTAATTAGATCTGTTCATGTCAGCTTATTTTTATTCCCTCGAATATTACACTTGAAGTGTAGATTTTAATGCATATTTTTATTTCATCTTCAGACAGTCGCTTGCATCACTTAAAGCCACAAGTTATCGGATCTGGCAATTGTGTCCAATGGACAGCAATGTAGCCGTCACAAAATGCTCAAATAATCGAATTGTCTGATTCCTCAGCTGGTAAACGTTGTTTTTTCTGTTTTATCCGACCTGTTTTAGCATACGTATCAGGCAGGTTAATTCCTTTGGTTTCTGGCAGATAAAGGTAGCACAGAACGATGGTTAGGACTATGCTAGCTTCCGACGCTACAAACGGCAACGGTTTCCAGTATCTGGCCAGATAGAGCAGCTGAGACCCCACAACCATTCCGATGTCGCCACCAATAAGACAAAAGGCAGTGCAAATGGTTCGCAGTACTGTTGGAAACAATTCCACTACATACAGTCCCATTGCAACAAATAGCATCTGACATGTGACGGCTCCCAGCATGCCGAAGATGGTAACCAAAACTGGTGGTCCGTTGGCTATCAGATTTACACACACGATGGCAAAAAATATGGAGATCGCCCCCAGCGGTGACAGCATCAAAACACGTCGACCGAAATTCTTCAATTTCTGATCCATAAAAAATATCGCCAGCACTATCGGCACCCGTAGCGCACCATAGGTGAACGTGTTGAGGTACACACTGCCGCTGATATTACCTATATCAAAAAGAAATGTGTTAACGATGATGGAAATGGTGAAGGCTGCAAGGAATAGGATGCATGCTCTGAGGCGAATTGTATTGTTTGCAAAAATATGCCAAGTACTATATCTGTAATTGTGATGCACAGTCTCAATATAGCCCAACTCGTCCCCAGTGACCGGAAGAATGGATTTATTATTTCTTAGTGCGATGCGATTTAGTGCTTCTGCAGCTTCTGCCAACCTGCCTTTCTGAACCAACCATCTCGGGCTCTCATCGAAACAAGCAAAGAATGCCAGTGCGGCAGGCATTGAAAGAGCTGATACGGCAAAAACGTGTTTTCGCCAAGTTGGTAGCATGTACGCTAACACAGCGTTAAACATATAAGCGTAGAACCAGTTTGTGGCAAGATTTGCGGCTACTCCGTGCTTTGTCGTGGTCAGTTCCATTGCCCAGAGGAAGCATGTACTGCAGCTTGCCATAAAGAATCCCACGAAATACCGCATAGCAACCAACGATTTCCAATTCCGGTAAAAAGCTGAAGCAAGATTGAAAGCTAGATATAAAACAAATCCAAAGCTAGTGCACCTTTTTCGTCCAAAGTGGTCCTGAAGGTGTCCGAAAATCTGCATTGCCACCAGTCCACCCAATCCTTGGACAGTTGCTAGCACACCAAGCACAAAGGCATAGTCACAGAACAGGTTCCACTCAACAACAATTGAATAAAAACCTGGCTCAGTGGAAATATTGCTACAGTTGTGAACAGTTTGACAGTCCTGGGTGAAATTCATTCCAGACAAATCTTGACAGATCAGTATTGGAGTAACATTGGCTAACATTGCAACCATAGGACCACCACACCATGACAATGATGCGACGGCTGAACATATCAAAAACTGATACCGATACCTTCCAAAGGCACCAACCCTGTCCAGAAAAGTTTCGAAAGTAACCGTCTGTGTAGATTGTTCCTTCATTGCTGAAACAAGTTGCACATTAAGCAATTGCAATTTTACATAAATGTTCAGACTAGTTTAAAACGTAAGTCAAGACAGTAGAGACTCAGAAACTTGAAATACACACAGGTTAAATAACAACGCACTACATTAAAGACTGCGTTTTTAGTGGAATGGATTCTGCAAATAAGTTATGAAAGTTGATACAACAAATGAGAGACCGCATTAGGCAATAGTCGTTAGGCATGAGGCTGTTCTGAGCCGCGAATTGGCTCTGTTGCAGAAGCCAAATGCTGTAGGCTTAATACCAAATTTCTGTGCAGAAAACCCCATTCATATGAGCAGCTTTGGAAACACTAAAATTCGTGTTAATAAAATTAGGTGAATTTATTTAGTACTTCACAGTCTGCTTTGCCACAAAATAGCTTTATGATGATAAAGGTAATCTCGTTTGCACCTGTGGTTAAAGCCTCATAGAGGGTCACATGTTCATAATCTAAGCAGAAATACTGTAAAAAAAGTGGTTTGAATTGCAACAGTTTTCACACTTTGAATTGCGATACTTCACACAAATAGAAATTATTATTTTTCCATTCCACATTTCTATGTGTGCGAACATTTTCACATTTCGCACATTCATCACTTCATGATGTGTTTGCAGCTTAGCTGGCAATCGTGGAACATCTACTGAAACAGAAAGTAACAGGACAAAACAGAAGCATAATCAGAACGTAGGTACGTGAGGGCTGCTTTGCCAAATTGCCGGTAACACTTCCATGCGATGGCAGGAGAGGTAGGTATGTACATATGGCGGGGAAGGTACGTACACGAGGGCATGAGGTGTGTACATTGTCCAAAAATGTATGTACAGTTCGTATCATACCCCCCAGTTTTTTACATTACAAAGTCACATTCAGCGAAACCCATGTATGTATATGTGTATATGTGTGTACAGTGTGAGCGATGTCACGAACGATGTCATAGCGGGATACATGTATGTATGTGTATATGTGTATACATGTATGTATATGTGTATACGTGTGTACAGTGTGAGCGATGTCACGAACGATGTCATGGCGGGATACATGTATGTATGTGTATATGTGTATACGTGTGTACAGTGTGAGCAATGTCACGAACGATGTCATGGGGGATACATGTATGTATATGTGTATACGTGTGTACAGTGTGAGCGATGTCATGAACGATGTCATGGCGGGATACATGTATGTATATGTGTATATGTGTGTACAGTGTGAGCGATGTCACGAACGATGTCATGGCGGGATACATGTATGTATATGTGTATACGTGTGTACAGTGTGAGCGATGTCACGAACGATGTCATGGCGGGATACATGTATGTATATGTGTATATGTGTGTACAGTGTGAGCGATATCACGAACGATGTCATGGCGGGACCCATGTATGTATGTGTGTACAGTGTGAGCGATGTCACGAACGATGTCTAGGGGAACCCATGTATATATAGTCCGGTCCTGGAAACGAATTTGAAATCCAACTTTTCGGAATCAAAGAGCGGCAAAATTGATCTGGACGATTTTTCCAGTGAATCAGTCAAAGAGTTTCTCCAATACTTATATTTGGGAAAATTACACTCACTTAAGGTATATATATATAATTTCGTTTTGCCATCGCATGGATTATCTACCTAACTGCCAAAACCGGTAGTTCTGCTCATTTTCACAGGCAATATTCATGTTACTATAACAAAACTTTAACATTAACTTTAACATTCAACATTTACACTATTACGAAACAAGCAAAAATATTTTGGTTGCAAGTGCTTAACCTTTTATGCCCTGCAACGGGCATTTAGCACAAGTGATGATATTTGATATCTACCCAAGAGAGTAGACGACACCGTTTGCAAAATGGAGTTTTGATTATATGCTCCAGTGTTCTTTGACACTCCTACTAATATTAGGAGTAATAAGTTCAATAGTTGCTAAAAATGAAGTCTTACTTCAATTACTTTAATTGGTTTTCGAAGCGAAGGCTTAGCGAAAATTAGTACATTACCAGAATTGACGACTTCTAAGTTTTTCTGGTTACATCGGGGATCCTTCAATGCTCTTTCGGAATGTAGAACTATTACATCTGTATCGACTGTTGGAAGTCGCATCTCTGTAGGTGCTCTCAACAAAAATTGCAACCGAAAAGGCAACACTGGTATATACTGGTCACTTTCAGCCAAGCGAGAGCGATGATTGTCCTGTGCTTTGCCCTGCTTCACAAAAGTACAGGCTTCCCCGCTGCTTCTACCGTTGCCTTCGTTACGGTCACTGGCATAGAAAATGTCCGTCAATCGAACTTGGGACCAGTGGAACCAATCCATCAAGCAGTAAGCTTCCCCTGCCAACATCCTCCGGAATAAGTCACACCACACCAAGCCATAGTAGTGGTAGTTTGCAAAGCCATTTTGAACTGAAGATACCCAGTAGCTCTGTCTGATATACACCCAATGTGGTTCGAAATGTGTCTCTAGTCCCTTTAGTTTCCAAGCAACGCAGGGCATATTTTCAAAACAATCGTGCAAGTTTTCAGTATTCAGAGACCCGTATGAAGAGCTGTTTCAGAACCACATGCATTGATCCAAAGATTTCGACACTGGTATGCTGGGCCAAGCTTATAAATTTTCACTGTAACTAACTGTATTTCCTGACCTCGGCACTACGCACTAACGAAAGCGTATGTTTTGGCCTTCTCAACACTCCTGAAGCATCTCCGTGAATAACTGACTCTAGCACCTTTTGCTTAGGAATTCCGCAAATTCCAAACAACTTGTTTTCACACGTATCTTTGAAACCCAATTAGCAAAACTTAGGCAGACAATTAGATTATTTCTCTTTTGTTTTTGCTAATCCTACGAGGCTCCACACACGATCTCAGTCTGTATCGCCTCGTCCGAAGGTTATACCGAAAACGAATGCATCCAACCGACGTTCCATTGAAAACATGTATCGGTCAACTGCTTCCGGCGAAACATTTGTTTTGAACCGTGCCAGAAGTTTTGCTTTATTCGGATGCGTCCTCTACAGGCTGCTCTGCTGGCTTGCGTAGCGAGCATTTTTCGACGTCTGTACGAATTGGGATACTTTTGGAACGAAGACTCTTCAACCTATCGTGATCTGCGTGCAACATAGTTTGGTCTTGATTCTAATCAGTCTCGGCTCATTGGCTAAGTAATTACGTTTTACTAACTTAATTAAAATAATTAATAATGATCTATAATCTTGTTGCATTATTACGAATTCGTCTCCATCATATTTCTGTTGCCTACCGAATTTACTTACTCTGTGCTAAACCTTGTTTACGCTTTAGAAATTGAATGGGTGTCCCGTAACCTCAGCGCCGTTGCCGACAGTTGCAGTTGCCTTCTTGATGTACATGACTAAGTTATTCTCGAAAAAATTATTTTCATTTTTCTCGACACATTGGGCACCTTTTCTGCGTCATCGCAAATGCACAGCTTCCCAGCTTCCTTTCAGGTGAACGTTTTCGCATTCTTCCGGCAATGGAAAGAAATTGGATTTTACCAGACTGGATTGTGCTGGAAGCTGCAAAGTGATGTGTTCACAAACTCAACTGCTATCACTAATTATCGAGCAAACGTAACTGTATCAAACTGACGTTACAAACTACAAAGCATAAGCGATAGTGCAAAACGCCATATTTTAAAATGCTTCTCAACATGTCACTGTTTGGAGTTCCTTTGGAGGGTCTGGTGTCCTTTAGAATTTATGAAATTCCTGTCTTGTTACCGCATGACCACAGGAAGTCCAGTTCCACGTTACAGACCTAAGTTCACCAGTCTTCATCTGACCGGTTGCAGCCCGGTTCTACTTTTCTTTTTAAATTGCCTTGCTCTCTCTTTCATTACGTTCATTCTTTTGTTTTCTTGAATTTCAATTGAAAAATAATGTAATTTTGTAATATCTGAAAAATAACTTGTTTTTCAGAAAATAGTCTTGACTTAAAACGTGGTTTTGTTGTATCCAATATTCCAGGCTTTCAGCTGTAAATCATCTTTATTGAGCACAAAGTATTTGAAGCGTTATAACATTTTCCTTTTTCATTTATCTTCACCATCATTACGCAAGCACTGCTAGATCAATGCATATCCATTTTGCTTTGCAGTTCGTACCTATTTGTCATCTTAATGATAACAATCATAAAAGTTTTGAACACAGAACTCATGCCTACTGATAAACTGTCATAAAAACAATATGTGGAAGTGGCTGTGATTAATAAACCAATATAGAGAAACTCAAACTGCTAACAAATAAAAACCATTAAAAATTCAACAATTAGTCATTAATTATTAATCAATCCTCATATTCAATGATGGTTTTCTCCTTTAGTGATACAATTTGAATAGTCCGGTTGAGTAATATGCAAGGAGTGTAGTAAATGTAGACGAACACCCAAGAAAATGTACATAAAGAACTGTTCATAAAAGTGTGTAAAGCTTCCATAGTTACTTCTCCTTCATAGGTTTACAGGATGCGGACGAAACAGTCGGAAGGGAGTCCTCTTTCTTTGATTAAGTTACACCCTAGGTCTGGGACGTAGCAGAACCAGCATCGTTTCCCCATTTAAGTGCTGGTTTAGAAAGTAAGCCTGTAGTTAACATTTGGAGACCGTGCCAGGGCCATTGTCTGGTTTGCTGAATCAAAAAGCCAGAAATTTTGCAAAATTTCGAAAACAATTTCTGACGTTAATTCTGCGATTTATTGAAAAGGGGCTTGCATTTTTAAAATAGCAGAAATTAGGAGACTCTTCTGAAACGCTTTTTGTTTAAGTTTGAGGACTACTGTAGGGTCCAACTCTTAAAAACAACAACCATGAAACTTCAAAAAGTGGGTCGCGGGATTTGTCTTATCTCCTCTCCACCCCCACCCACCCCCCATCCCCAGAAATTTTGAGTTTGGGGACAGTTCCGAAAGCAATACGGCATCACTGGGGCAGCCCAGTAACCTTTATTCGAATAAATTTTAGGTATTTTAAGGAAGGATTCCAACGGTTTCTTCGGACGAAATGGTTTTAAGTGCTATTCAGATTTGTTCAATTTTTACACCAACATATGCGGATGAAACACGGGGTCAAACATTTCAAAATTCTCCAGATAATCCCCGAAATTTGTTACAATCAGAATTGCAAAGGTTATTGCAGAACGTGCATATATGCACTTTGGTAGAGGCTTTAAATAGTCCTTTCCCCCATTCATTTTCCTCAGACTCCTCAGAATGTTTTAATTCGCGACAAAATCCACAGCAACATTTACAGATTGTTTTATCACAGTCGTTGTTTCTACTTTTTCCTGGTAGCTTTAATAATAGGTCGTTTCAAAGGGGTTTTTTCTGCATTTACTCGAAATACTATAATAGAAATGCAAATTATCAGAATAATTCCCGCTACTACACCTATAGTCGGGAGAATTATTCAGGAAGTTATCAGTTTGCTCCATGTATACCAAATTTTCGAGGAGGGCCACGACATTTCAGGAATCAGAACGTGCGCTCCCCTACTGAGAACAGGTACAGTACGGATTTGGTGCAAGCCGAATTCCTGCCAACAGCTTCCCGCCGAATGGAAATACTTTACAACCTTCCTGTGCCACCACCACTGAATTTGTTTTCGGAACAAACCAAACTTAAAGTGCGCGTATTTGGGAAAACAGTAGCTTTTCTGCGGGATACTCTTCTACTATCCCAAGTAAGAATTTTCGCGAATATGTGGCACAGCAAGGGGCAGCACCAGTACAGCAGCTACCAAATGCTAGGATAGCTGGGGTGGGTAGTCAAGAATCATTGATAGGCAGGAATTGACAGTTCACTTCAGCGATATCGATGACTCAGTTCTTATGAGTTCAAACAAGTCAGATGAAACCTGTACAACAGCTACAATGCTGCAAAAGTGTCATATGCCTCCAAATACAAAAAGACAGAGATCAAAAATGCAAATACTGCAAAAGGTACGGAAACGACGATGGGTATGTTTCAAGAACAACTAGTTACACGATCAAGTCGATTCAGAACAACTGAGGAGGCACCTAGCCCGAGGAAAACGCAGCGAAATAATAAATTTTTGAACTTGGATAATGACAATAACGACAATGGCAATACGACAATGGCAGATAATGACAATACGAAAAGACGAACCTAGCTCATCGTCTGGTCGAATCCGTTCAAATAAAAAAGTGAAATTTGTTTAGAAACGACTTTCTCATAAGATTCCAGACCCTGACTTTTCTGGAAGATTTCCTTTTGAGTATGATTTTTCGGAAGGCTCACATCCAGACCAAATACAGTCTGAAACATCGGATTTGGAAGATGGCGATTCTGAAGCAAATCATGTGAATTCAGTTCATCAAACAGCAAAGACACCTGATTTTGTGGCAAATAATCGAAACTATCCAGCGGCTTTAGTGCATCAGGAGCAGTAGTTTTACGGTGCTCAGACTAAACTTCCACCTGCTCACCGCTGATAGTAGCATCAGGTGGGATGTGTAAATACTTTGACTCTTACAGATACGGGCGCCAATATTTCTATTGTTTCTAAGAATTTTGTTGAACATCTAACGCAAAAATGCCAGGAAACTTAACTTTTGGTGACAGTTCTTGTGAACAAGTTACCACAGCTAACGGAACGCCTAAAAATTTTTTCTTGGTTTAGTCTAATTAGAACTTTATTTAGAAGACTAGATGGGCTCATGAGGTTGTTAAGAGTGACTTCTGTCCTTGTGACATACTTCATTGTAAGGCTTTTTAGACTTTTTTTACAATATGGCAATGATCGTTGGATGCCATTCTGTTTACCATCCTCTTTTTAAAGAAGTTAAAACAAACTAATAACATTTTACAAACTATTGGCAAAGCACAGCCAGCTGTCTCGAATATTTGTTTACAAGACGAAACTACAACTCCAACAAATTCTGAGGCTTGGATTTCTATCACTTGCGATAGCAGTCAACCAAAATTTGATCTGACTGGTGATACGTGGGCTTACCATTTGTACGTGCGAAATCTTCAAATGTGAATACAAAATAGCTCCTTGGCTTTCATGGTTCGAAGATGCACCTATACTATTGCGAATTCTATGAACATTTTGAAGAAGTAAGATTGTTATGTTGTACCGCGAATCTCAAAAGGGGGAAATTGAAGTTGAATTAAAGTTGAAGTTTGGAATATGGTCATTTGACTTTACACACAGAAATAGTACCAGCTTACGCAGATGACTTAGTATCTGTGAAAAATCGTGGAGGAGAGGAATCGTTTCTACAGTTGAGTGATATGTGGTTTGAAAAGGAATACGTATGTGAAGATGATCTGCCAAAAACCATTCAAGCTGAAATTTTTCTGCAACTGCTGAAGATATGTACGTAGATACAATTTATATGAGCATTTTCTCGAGCAGCTCAATTGGACAAGTTCGAATGTACGGAAAAGGCTGAGGGTAAGTTCAAAGAATTACTACGTCAGTACGTACATGAGTTTGCTACGCCTGACAACTTGGTAAGGTCAAGTGTACATAATGATAAGAGTATGCCACAAAGCAAGCTCTATGTTATCAGAGCAAAAACTGTGCCCTGCACGCTAACGGCCCACCCCCTCCCCCCTTCGAGCTGTAGAACACAAACATAGCGCTCAAATTTCTTTGAAGTGATGGGTCTGATTTGCATGGGCCGTTAGCGAGCAGAGCATAGTTTTTACTCTAATAACATAGAGTGTGCCTAGTGGCACACTCTTATATTATGTACTATTGGTAAGATGCAGTACAATACAACATCTCATCGATACGGGTGTGATGCCTCCCTCTTGTCCTTCCTCTGTTTCCAAAATTTAGGAAACAGAGGAAGGGCAAGAGGGGGCATCACATCACTTTCTCGATTTCCTATCTTTAACACCTGCATACCTCTACTTTAAGATAAATTTTCTCAAGACACGTAAGAGGTTCGACTTAAATTTTATGAACTTGTTAAAATATCCCGCTTGGACAATAAAATATGTGAAAATGAGAAAAATTGGGGATGGTCGATAAAAAGACCCCAATGTGGACCCCCTCCTTAATCATTGATTCACCAACCTTCTGTGAACCCTGGAATCTAAGCTTGTAAAGCTCTGAGCAGGCATTTCTGCTTGGCTTAGGCTGCTTCGGCATCTCTTCCTTCAGCTGAGAACTGTCCAAGCCCTCAGGTGTGGCCAGAAGTAAGATTGAAGATAAAAATTTCCTGGGTAGCCAGAGAAAGATGTGCCAGAAGGGTAGCAGCGCATTGATTGGGATCGTGAACACCATTGGCATTGGCATTGTGTTGCAAGACGTCGCTCGTATGTCCTGGCCCTTCTCGAACTGTCCCAGAATCTAGAAATCAGATGGCCTGAGCTGTCGCCGTAGCTGCGTTCTTCTTGATCTCGCCATGAAATGGTGTAGCGTTTTGTTTCTACCCTTACGGGTGTGAAAGGTTGAAATCAAAATCTGAAAGATATGAAGAAAAGTGTCTAAGGCGGGGATTGAACCGCCGAGCTTTGGTTTAAGAGTAGAACGCTGTACCACTAAGCCACATCCCCGGACAAGGCGACTAGATTATAACGCTTTCTGGGCTGCTGATATTTAACACGGGTACTTGAATGAACCAGTCAAAACTGACTATCCAAGTTTGGAATCTTTCACTAACTCATTAACTTCCTTATAACTCATTCATTCATTCATTAAAGAGCAATCTATTACTACTCTTGGATTAGCCAAAGAAAGCAGCAAAACTGAGTCCAACCATCCCACGTCAGTTAACCTACCTCATCACCACTGTAAGAGCTTCCTCCACTCCAAGTCTGTATTAGTTGACAACAAGCAACAGTCAGAATAACAATTAGGATTGTACTGTTTATATAGTGTTAAACTGTGCGAAGAGCTTTCAGCTCTAAAACTTAAACAGCTTTCAGATGTAAGAGCATATCAGACTCATTTGCATATTGGTGTTAAATATCAGCAACTTCGAAAGATTGAAATCAGCGCAATCACCTAGTCTGAACGTCTCCACGTAGGAGTGCGGCTCCGTGGTAGAGCGTTCACTCAATATCCATAGTTCCAAGGTTCGATCATTAGCTGGACAGTTTTCTTCACAACTTTCAATTCTGATTTCAACCTTTCACATTGGCACTACAACAACATTACAAGCACTACAAATTATCCCGCATGAGAATGTATAGTTCCCAAAGTTTGATTTTCGTTGCTTGCAAACCTTCGAAAATCCTTAGCATTTCGTGCCATCATGGCAGGTCAACCTTGTCTAAGTACTCACGTACAAAATCGAACAGACTCGAATCATCTCACTAGAACTGAATTAAATTCCAAACTCAAATATCAACCATCAGGAGAAACTCAAAACGAGTTCTAAAACCAATTGTTATATTTAACGTGCCTTTAGATTGTTATAGAATTTGTATTTGAGCGATTCGTAAATTGACAGTTGAAAACGTTTGGCAGATGATTGTACCTTTAGAGATCCGGTACCGCCGCCCCCCCTCTACTTCCCCTGTAAAAGCATGATTCCGCCTATACGACGGTATACATAATTTTCTTTAACATGAAAATG
The DNA here is from genome assembly GCA_030248195.1 of Trissonchulus latispiculum. NCBI lineage: Eukaryota > Metazoa > Nematoda > Enoplea > Enoplida > Ironidae > Trissonchulus > Trissonchulus latispiculum. The sequence goes on from JASAND010017600.1 coordinate 23,656, forward strand.
TTAGTTTTGTAAAAAATTTTGTAAAGGACTGAGAGCTGAAATTTTGCTCACTAATATGCACTGAGTAAATACCCAGCGTCCCTTTTTAATGCTTTAACAGGATGATCCTTATTGTAAAAACGAACGAGCCTAAATTGAATATCGCGAAGATTTTTTGTGTGCAAGTGTACAGATTAATTATATGTTAGCTATTGTCAAAAAATAGACTTCAAATATTTAGTTAATCTTCCATTTGATAACAAGCTTGCAACTCTGAGGGGACATGTACATGAAGAGGAGCAGCTCCTAACAATTGTCAAATGTTGACCACAATTGTGGTTTATGAGTTTATGGGAATATATGTAGCAGAATTCTACAAATATCTGCAAATATTTATTCCTTTGTTACTCCTGCGTATCTTTTTTTCTGAGTAAATTCTTTGCTTCATCTTTATCATAAAGGATGCTTTCTTGCGGGTTCTGGAGGATGAGGCTGCCATGCTGATTCTGAGGAAGGACCGGGAGGACAGTGAGGGACTCAATCGCTGTGCTTCCACGCGTATTAGGCTATATCATTGAACAGCACAGTTTGAGGTCGTCTCACTTTGGTGCAAAGGCTGTCTTGCCGTTTTTGCATCAAAGACTCGTGCTGTGTGCTGCTCCTCCGGCTAGCCGCCAGATATGGCAACGCCGTGGCCGACGGAGCATGTTCTTTTTAAAAAGGAGGAGACGTCATCCGTCGTGACGTCGACCAAGCTTTGAGGCTCCTTCTGGCAACTTGGTTGAGTAGTGTTTGACCAACCTTACGGGGACAGTTTCCTGGATAACACTTTGCTCCTTCGGGTGATGATCATCACATTGTCTACTTCGGGTGATGTCTACTGCAGCAAACAACAACAACAACAACAACATAACTATCATGTTAATGATAACGATATTATAAATGATTTGTGGCAAACGTTTAAACTGAAGTGGTTTTATGCGAAAAGAAGACCATACTTGCACAAGCAACGCTATAGTAAACACGCAAGTAGGTTACATAGCATGCAAATAAAGCTTTCTCGAGCTTTAAGCTGCGCGTAAAGCACGGCACAGTAAAAGATGTGATTTATACAAACGGGAGCCACATGTACTTAATAGCAGAAACGAAAATAAGTTCTGGTCCTTTGTCAAATCGAAATTTGCGCCGACATCACAGATTCCGATATTGAAGTCTGATGTGGACGATTTGCTAACGGATGACCATAGTAAAGCCACATCTTTTAATGGTTATTTTGCTTCTGTGCTTAGTCATGACGATGGAGTTAATTTCAATTTCGCTAGTAGGACGATCGTTGATTTAGAAAAATGTGATGTTAGGGTCGAAACGTTCAAAAACACATTAAATACTGAAACATAACCCAAGTTTAGGACCTGATTATATTCCTCAATGGTTTTTAATTAAATTTGCTCACTATTTGGCATACCATCTATCTTTGGTATTAAAGCTTAGCTATGAATCTGGGTGTTTACCGACTGAATGGAAATGTGCAAAAATCATTCCTATTCATAAAACGGGTTCAAAATTATAGGCATATTAGCTTGCTCTTCTTTGCTCTAAAGTTATGGAATCTGTTGTTGATGAAGCCTTAACTAATCACATCGAATGTAATAGTTTAATCAATAATAGTCACCATGGCATTAGGCCTAAGCGATCAAAAGGAAGTCAACTGTTAGAGACGCTCAATGAGTGGACATAAGTACTAGGCAAAATGAAACTCCTGGATGTATTATATTTGGATAGCAAAAGCTTTTGATTCAGTATCACTCAAAAAGCTGCTTATTAAACTACGTTCTTACTGTAAATGTTCTGGTAAATTGTTCTGGTTACTGTTCTGGTAAATTGTTAAGTTGGATTAAAGAGTATTTAACCAACAGACAACAGTATGTATCTATTAATGGATCTAAGTCTTGTTTGCGACAAGTTATCTCTGGTGTACCCCGGGTAGCATTCTGGGGCCAAGACTGTTTACGTTGTTTATGAATGATATTGAAGATTGTCTAACCTGTATGCTTGCTAAGATTTATGCTGATGACACGAAGTTCTATTATGTGTATACAGATGCTTTGTCTTGTGATTTGATGCAACAAGATCTACATAACATTGAAGAGTGGGCAAAAAAGAACCAACTAAAATTTACTTTTCAAAAGTCAAATATGGTTTATTTTGGTCATAATAATGGTGCTAGGCAATATTTTATGGAAAACACAGCAATACCTATGGTTAACGAAATAAGATATCTGGGTTTATCACTAAATCTTAAGGCTTCCGCTCACTGCTTGCATCTAGCAAAAATTGGTCTTAAAATGGTCAATCTAATTTTTAGAAACTTTTGTCAACATCTACAACATTTCCGGTCAAACTTTATACTATCTACATGAAACCTAAGTTAGAATATGCAACTGAGGTATCGAAACCGTACTTGCTGACATTCAGATAGTTCAAAAGGTACAAAAGGTTTCTACAAAAAGAATTCCTGGATGCTCACATCTTCCATATCATGAACGTTTAAAACTTTGGCAACTGGACACTTTTGAATTGCGCAGACAGCGTCGAGATCTTGTTATGACTTATAAAATTGTGCATGGTCTTATTGAACAGGAATTTACCAAATTTTTTGAATATGTCAACTTGTCTACGAGGGGACATGGGCTAAAGTTAAAAGTTAATTCAGTAAGATTAGATTGAGAAAACACTTTTTAGTGAAACAGTCGTCAAATTTTGGAATTATTTACCGGAAGTAATTGTTTCATCTCCTACCTTACACTCGTTTCACCAATTGGAAAATATTACGTTTCAGCAATCGCCAGGGTGTCGGGTATTTGTAATCGGATTTCGGCTCAACCTGATCCCACATAACCAGTAATTGCGCTGTATTTGTTGTATTGCGACTGCTCTAGCTGACAGTTTATTCCAATACTAACTCTAGAAAAGGACATTTCGCTAAGAAAGCGGAGTGGGAAAACATCCACACCGTCACAGTCGAAGCGGACGTCAGTGAAGATAATGAAGATAAAATTGTTATTTTGTAGACTTTGGTAAACCAACCAAAACTATGTGAAACCTCGGGGTCTCTACTTTTTTTGTGTAAAAGGGAAATGTTGTATAGTGATATGATCACATGCTAGTGATTGCATGTTATGTTCTAAGCTAGGAATCGTTACTATATGGTGATGTGTAGTTAGGACATTTGAAATGTATAGCGTTGTGTTAAGAGACGACTGTACTCAATGATGTTTACTGCAAGACTGAATATGAATCTGAGTACATTTCCAACTTCCTAACTACACATCACCATATAGTAACGATTCCTTGCTTAGAACATAACATGCAATCACTACCATGCGATCATATCACTATACAACATTTCCCTTTTACACAAAAAGAGTAGAGACCCCAAGGTTTCACATAGTTTTGGTTGGTTTACCAAAGTTAACAAAATAACAATTTTATCTTCATTATTTTCACTGACGTCCGCTTCGACTGTGACGGTGTGGATGTTTTCCCACTCCGCTTTCTTAGCGAAATGTCCTTTTCTCCCACACGAAAAACGGGTTTGGCCGTTAGCTCTGCAGTACTTGCTCCGCGATGCATGATTTGCGGATCCACAGGCGCTACACTTCTGACAATCTTCTGAGGACTCTGATTCTTCACTTGATGCAGACTTACGTTGAGGAGACGCATGACGGTCATGGAATCCATGGCGTCGTCGTGAACGCTTGCTCGAAGACTGTTGGCGGATGTGGCTCACGGTGGCGGACTTGTCCTGAGCTAGCTCTTTTGCTTCTGAGATAGCTTTCTCGATCTGCGTAGCTATTTGAGCGGCCCTTGCAACGGTCACATTTGACTCCATGAGCAATCTTTCGGAAGGACCGCTGGGACGCGGTATATTCTTTGCTTTGTGGCGGTTTTCCTCCAACGGATCCTCATACTGAATTTGAGGTGCACCTCGCATGGCTTCAAGCTTCGCATGGCGAAACACGACTGACGTATGATGCAAATAGGATAGATAAATAGTGTTGATTTTGGAGGTCCTCTTAAACTTGCACATCTTGGCAAAATGACCAAGTCGATGGCATCGGCTACATTCTTTTCCTGCAGCTGGGCATTTGCGACCATCGCCGTTGTGAGTTTCATAACCGCAACGTCCACAAAAAGATTCATATGATTCAGAACTTGAATCGGACTCTTCTTTACGGACTTTGCCTTTCTTGGTTCTGGCTGGCTGGTTTCTTGTACTCACTTTGTTGACTTGCGTTCCACGTCCACCTCCAAGAACAGAGAAGGCTTTAGCTTCTTCTATAATAATTACTAAAAAATTATTTAGCTATCTTAAAACTAGAATTTCGTACAATATACTAAATAGTTTTTTACTATAGAAGGGAGAGAGTTCTCGGAAGCTTTGGTCACTTTTTCATTTTGATATCCATTCAGTCTCGACTACCACTACCACCACCGTCAAAAAACAAATTTAGTCTCGTTCTAATTTTAAATTCTACAGTAGAATAGCGAAAGTCCCAAGAACACCATTATTCCACTTCGTTTTTACTACCGCAGTGCCATTTTCTTCGTATCAACGTTGGTTTTCCTAGTATATAATTGCAACAAAAGGGAATCAGTACCAAGCCTGGGTTTTGCACAACTGTTGGCTTACAACGACCAATTGTAGACAAGAGTTTCAGTTAAACGATAACATGCTTTTAAACTATGTAGAATCCCAGACATTTATTGACATTTATCATACCTGGAAAATTTAGTCGTTCTGTTTACAGCTCTTTAATGACTGAATGCGGTATGCGTAAATGCTGACAATTTTATATTATCGAGTTTAGTTCTGTAGTCGTATTACATGTATTACACTTAAGAGGGGGGGGTCCATTTTTGGCCGATTTTTCGACCATCTCCGATTTTGCTCATTTTCACATATTTTGTTATCCGATTGGTATATTTTAACGAGTTTTTGAAACGAAGATCGGATCTCTTACGGTTAGCGAGTAATTTCACCTCAAAGTTGATATCAGTATGTGGTAAACATAGGAAACGGAAAAAGTGGTGATTTTTTCCGTGCGCCAGAGAAATCTCGCCAGACAAAACGGATCACTTCAACGTCCATCTTAGTTAGCTACAGCGGTTGGAAAACTTACACTGGGGCTCTCCAAACCAATCAAACTGCAATCAATTTTTATCATCTAAATCTTGAGTGTTTAGGACACACCGTTTTACATTTGGGAGTGAGAACTGAGAAAACCAATCGGATGGTTCTGCTAACATTTTTCCCTTTTTCAGACAGTACGCTACAGTAGCAAAAAAGTGAAACAAAAGCTTAACAATCATTGGTTCCTTGATATTCGGTGACTTCGGTTTCCCATCCGGCCCCCAGACTTTGGCCAGTGCCCGGAAGGAAGGTTTTTCCTGGTCATAATCGAATTGCGTTCTGCGCCAATACAGCAGCCAAAGAGCACCAACAACCAGCACCGGCACAAGGAGACGGCATCGATAGTGGTGCTGAAACAAGGGCAAGGTGCTGTAAACATGAATACTCTAAAACTAAACATTACTCAAAAAGTGTACGCTTAACGTTTAGCGTTCGTTTAGTTGTGGGCTAGCTTGTTCTGGCGCTTTGCAGGATAAAGGCCGGTTCACAATGGCGCTCAAGCACAAGTACAACCACAAGCACAATACAACAGTTGAACTCAGCTTAACCTTTCTGACAAGCACAATGCCAACAGCCAATCAAAATTGTTCTACACTATGACCAGACAAGCAAGGTTGAATGTCAAATTCTATTGAACGTGTCCGTATTGCGCTTAGTGCTGTGCTTATGCTGGTGAGCTAACTTTGCTTGTTAACTCGCTGGCGAAGGGCCTTGAGAGAAGACGCTTTGGTTTGTTAGAGTTTCGTTTTGCTCCGGTCAATGCTATCATGGTTAACAAAGTAACCCGGGTTTCGACGTTGATAAAATCGGCCCCAAGATGCGGTGAGGGCGACACACACCAGGGGCCAAGGCTATCAACACCTAAACCTGGGTTAAATCAAAAACCTGGTTGTCTTTAACACATGAAGTTAACCCGGGTTAGCGACTTAACCCGGGCTAGACCTTTGATAACATTGGCCCCATTCGTATATACTGGCTGAGCCCACCATAGGCCTGCTTGCGTAAAATGTTTTTCATCTAACCTTATAGATGAGACGACACTACGAAGAACATATAGATCAGAATCGATTTTGCAGAGTCATATCGGAAGAAATTAGTTTTAATTAAGTGATGTGAAAATTCTCATATCGATATTCGCTTTGCTGCTTAGATATTTATCGTGCTTCAATTTGCGAATTATTAAAATAACAACCTGGATTACCTTCCAAAGGAATACAATTTTCACAAAGCACATTGTCTTCATATCAGAAAATGCATCAATAATTTGAATTCAGAATAATTAATAATTAAATCACAACACACCATCATTTGGGCTGGGTTGCACAAATTGTGCATCGACGCGGCATTAACAAGAGGACTGCAACGTGACAACACGCAAAATCAGACAGTTTACAACTGCAGACTTTGATGTCAACTGAAATACACAAACCGGTTGTTGCAATCCTGCCCAGAAAGTAAATACTAATAATAACAACTTGGTTGCAGAAAAACCGGGGAAAAAACTGGATAGATCTGCTTTCGCAGAGTGAATTTGTATAGCTATTTTGAGGTGACTCGCGCGATTTGATTTGAGCTTCGAACAATTGTTCTTTTTCAGCAACTCGCAGGAGTAGGATCAAATCAGCATTGGACTAATTGTATTTAAAACTTTGCTATAAAAGACTTATTGGATCAATGTCCCCCAACCCTTTGGGGGGAGTTAAAGTTCAATTGGGGATACGCGCGTTTGAAATTAAGTTGATATTGTTGTTTGTTGCTGGTTTAAAACAGGTTTCATGGTAAATGGACATTAACTTAAATTTTAAAAATTTATAGAAACTTAAACTGGAAGCGCAACGTCAACAAAAATTGTTTTTGCTCAGCAACTTTGTTATAAGTATTGATTTGAGGTGCTTTCAAAGATTCAGAGCACGCATTTGAAGTTCGCTTTACAATCCAGGTTTTCATTAGCTTTGTGTAAGCTAAAGTTGTAAGCTTAGAATGAAAGCTTGTATATGAGCTAACGAATTTAAGATTCGATTAACTATTTTCAGTAAATATTTAAGATAGTAAATTAGCTATTTAAGATTCGGAACAGCTAAAAAATGCATACACAGATTATAGCCTAAAAATTTTATTCTATTAAACCAAATTTTATAAATACAATATGTTTTAGTTTTTGGATTTTCAGTTTTTAAAGCCATGATGTAGTGTAGCATATTCCCGCTGAAGTTGTAATGTCAATTGTCAGTATTGCATTGCAGAAACCTTTAACTTAAATTTCTAGACACCTTCCAATTTTTTGGGGGGGGATAGAGTTCAATTGGGTCTTTGGGGGGGATAAAGTTCAATTGATCCGACTTATTAATAAACAAATAGCTGACTGTATGACTGCTTAGAAGTGACAAGCCATGTGAAACCTGATTAAGTTATTCAAGAAGTTTTAAATTTTGCTGTCTTGCAATAAGTTATTTTGTATTCTATGTTACGGCTGGTAGAACTTAGGTTTAGCTCAAAGTTTTTAGCTTGGATTTGCAATTCTCAGACTACTTTGTTTTGTATTCATGGATTAAGAATATCTGCTAGAATGCTTGTCTTTCAGGCACTTAGTATAATCAGCCTTTTCTCGTTAACGTTAAGTAATTCATGACTAGACGCCAAGCTTCGATAGGAGAGTATATTATCAAAATCGACAGTACTGGTAATCTGACGTCACAGCGCGACGTAGTTAGGTCTAGGTGATTATAACTTAGATGAAAAATGAATGAAAGAATGTCCTATGACATAGACTGGAACCATAACTGTACCAGTGAGACTGCGCCTAAAGCCTAAGCTTTAAAGACTAAGCCTAAGAAAGTGCAAAATTTCATTCCAAAATGTTTTATTGAAATTGAAATGTTTCTGTACTGTAGTCGCAAAAATTGCATCAATTAATTGAGAGATTTGACATTAATTTTGAGCACCTTTGCAATTAACAGTTAAAATTGATTGTTCCGAATGTTTTGAACCACAGAGTTGTGCTGGACAAGATTTTAAATGTTAATCTTTTGACTAGACCTTTTTGCGAATCAAGAAATGAGCATATGCATATACTGATTATACAGGTAAACCTTAGATTTGAAGGATATCCAGCATTCATTTAACAATTGAATCGACTGTTTAATTTAAACGGAATACACAGTAACATTTATGATATAAAAATACTGAAACTAGTTCCTGTAAAGTAAGAAACATGATCATGAAGCACAAAAATTTTTTCAAGCTAAAATTTGAGTTATTTTTCTTCAGTAAAATCTGGCAAAAATAATGGGAGCAGACCATACCTGAATGGGAGGTCAAATTTCACTGACCCTTGTGGAAGCAAGTTTGGGTACCCCTTGTGAGAGCGATGTTTCTTTAGGGGTACTTTTGAAAGCTATTTTTAAGTTATTTTTCCAGTTTTTTAGCAAGAAAACAGCCAGTTTTAAGCTAAAACACGTTTTTCGGACGTTTTTTAGCGAAGCAATAATTTTAAGTGAAAATTCCGGTAAAGCCGGAAAATTTTTGGAAATTTTAGTCGTAAAACCTATTTTTTGGGCAAGTTTCTTACCCCTTGTGGCCAATCTCCTAACCCCTTGTGGGAGCAATTTCGCGACCTCTTGTGGGCGACTTCGCTGAGGGGGGGGGAATTCCCCCTTGTCCACCTGTGGAGGAGACCGTAAAGCCTGCCCGTGGCCCGACCCGGCCCGTTTGGCCCATCCCGGCCCGTAAAGTTTGGTCGTCGGGCCGGGCCGGGTCGGGCCTCGAGCCGTAATGCAGGCCTCTAGTAGCTCATTTGGCAGAACGTCGGAGCGTTAATCCGGAAGTCGTGGGTTCGAATTCGGTGCTCGGTGCCGGAACTAGAATTAGACTTCCCCACAACTGGTGAAATTGCGTACAAATTTGATGTCTTTAGGATAAGTAAAACAATATTACTAAGCAGGGGCAACTTAATCATTTAAGAGGCAGTGAGTGACATCTCTAGACTAATAATTTAATACGAGATGGTTGTAGAAATATTTCTGTTTCTGTCAATATACCTGAATGAAATGCAATGTTAGCAGTGTCTTATGATACATAGATGTTAGCGGCAGTATCTGTTTATCCACCTGCACCATGAAAAGCTTATGTCCATTAATATTAACGGTGGCCATTAAAGACTATATTTTGCCTTTAAAAATAGACTTCACATTTGCTCCTTAAACAGCACCACTAAAATAGTTTAAGATAAGTCTAAGATTAGCATTCACAAGTGGCCTCATAGCTCCAAGTAATGACTAAAGTAATGAGTGAGTAGCCTGAAGCCAAAGATTATGACAGCAGGCGAGAGTTTAAATAATTTAAAACCGGGGCCAGGAGAGGCAACGAAAACGGGGAAGTCAGGATGAAAAGTAAATAATTGACCCAGTCGAGGACCGAACCACGGCCCTTCCGATCTCCAGACAGGCGTGCTTACCACTACACCACTCGTTTGCATTTCTATCAACCAATTTTAAGTGCCAATGCATTGTTGCAACAGGTTCTCACATATGAGCAATAGTAACGCCCTATAGAGGCTAGAGTGCTGCAAGCTAATTGTTGATCGCAGAGAGCATGCCAGCTGCTTATTGTGATCTCTTTATTATGCAATTGAAGCAAAACACAGATTCTGACTGCAACTTGAAAATGTGAAAATTTGGGTCAGTTGGAAACGCTGAAAGTATTTTCAAAGCAAAGAAGTACACATATAAACCAGTTACATTAACTTTTAGATGTATCAGTAAACATTAGGTTGCTATGCTACTTAGCCAGGCTAAATCCTATAAAGTCAATCTACTTTGCAGAATAACCTCATAACACCAACTATTATAAACCAGAACCAAAATAGTCGATATCTTAGGAGATAAAATTAACTTGGATTTTAAAGTAACTTCCTGCCAAAAATCGCATTAACATAGGGTAAGTTGCAGGGTCTCATTAAAATGCACCAGGGAAACCCAAAGCAAAAACATATTCTCAAGAAATCAATAGGAAAGACTAAAGCTGAGGAAAGTGGAAGGGCTTGGGTAGTAGAGAGTAGTGTTGTTTTGATAAATTGAAAATCAAAAATCAAAACTTGAATCAAAACTAATTTTGGGTTTTGATTTTATCAAAAATCAAATCAAAAATCAAAACTCGGATTGCAAAAAATCAAACATCAAATCAAAAATCAAAACGCGAAGGAAAATTTATCAAAAATCAAAAATCTAAACCTAAAAAATCAAAACCTAGTTTTGATTCAAGGCCAAAATCAAAACTAGGTTTTACTCAAGGATGAATCAAAACCCAGTTTTGATTCAGCGCTGAATCAAAACCTAGTTTTGATTCAGCGATATTTAATATATACTTAAATGTAATATTAAATTGTAATGTTGGAATTTTGTCAATTGGTTGTCTCAGAGTTGACGAGACGTATTCGTTTCGCAATAGATCCTTCATTCCACGATTTTGACGGGTTTATGCGGCGGCTGCATTCGCGATCCAAGCTGCTGCTGGTCCGTCAATGTTAAGGACCCGCTTTAGTTCTCCAGGCCAAACAAGATTTGAATAGGATTTTCGCTCAACCGCGTTTACTTTTTAGTGCAGTCAGACGTATTTTTCCTATGCCGCTCAGCATAGCTGCAAAAATTCAAAATATCCAATCTTGTGCAGTAAATTTCTTCTAAAAATTTCTGAGTGTTCCAAAAAGGAAGTTTACTATGTACACCTCATGGTAGAAGTTACTGTCGCTGTAGTTGCGCTAAAGCATAGGTCAGGTAATAATTTTCAATGTGATAACGTATTGGCTTTGCACAACTAAAACGAAAAACCAATCTTTTTAATTTTTTATATGTATATAACTACTGACTCTTTGGTATACAAAAATATGTTCAACGTATTTCTCAAAGTGTGTGACTGTTCGAAAAGACCGTGTTTGTTGTCAGAAAAGGATTTGTTGTGACTTTTGTTACTGCTTCTAAAGTCGATATTTTAAAAAGGAGACATTTCGGAGAAAATTTAGAAGTTTAGGTAATTAGAACTGAAACTTGAATGCAAGATCAGAATCTGATTTTAACTTCAGCAATTGTTTTAATAAAGTTTATTTGTTGCTTGTATTGCTTCATAATAATACATTATAATAAATTCATTGTGGTTGGAATTTACAATATTTTCAACAAAAACTAATCTGCATCAAAGTCTGACTGTGGCTAAAAAGAGCCACAGCTATTTGATAGAAAGAGGCATGAAATGATATACCTGGTGTCCCACGAATAATTTTAATCCTGACAGCTAAAATCTGAAAATTTGCAGTACTTCTAAAGTTTCCTAAGCAAGTTCTAGTAAACAAAATTAGCTTCATTGTGTCCATTTAAAGGAGAGGAGAAAGTGCCAGCACCATTTTGATAAAAGAGCTCAACTCCATGAACGAAAAAAGGAGTGAATTTCACAAAATTTGTACAATGATAAAATTCCTAATCATTTATAGCGATATTATTTGTAATTTGATTTTGCGCAGAAAATTTGATTTCGTACATGCAAACCTGGTTTTCTAAATTCCAGTACCCGGTCTGAAATTAATTCCTGCAGGTCTGACAATATGGACCCGGATCCAACTCTGCCTTATCGTCATACTAGGAAAGTAAAGTGACAGGGGTATCTGACAGTATCCACAAGTATCTGACAGTGGTCATACGTCTCACAAAACCGTGGATCTGAAAAACTGTACTAAAATTCAAAAATCAAAATGATTTGAGTTTTGATTTATCAAAAATCAAATCATAACTGTAGAAGTTTTGATAAAAAATCAAAAATCAAATCAAAACTCCGCCAGTTTTGATAAAAAATCAAAGATCAAATCAAAACTGCAGCGGTTTTGATAAAAAATCAAAAATCAAATCAAAACTACAACATGCGAATCAAAACAACACTAGTAGAGAGTTAGCACAGAACTGGCACTTAATGCTTCTTGAAGGCGGGGCTTCGAAGCTTGTTCGGAGCTTCTTCACTAAATGTACTTCCCAAATTTCGGGCCCAAATTTTGGGTTGGTGATTCCAATTATTCATTTTTACGTGATACATCTTAAGGTTAGGTTTATGCTGATTAGAGACTTTAAGGCTTTACTTCAGAAAAGGCAGAATAGCACAAAATTTTCCAAATTTATTATCAAAATGCAGTTTCGTGTTTTGTACACTCAAAAATGCATCAATGAATTGAGAGTTCAGAAAAATTTTGCGGGCTAACCTTTGCAATTAACAGCTTGAACTGCCTTTTTCCGAAATTTTTGTACCACAGACTTGTGTAAGACAGCAACACTTGAAACGCTAATATTTTGAGTAATTAATTATATTTTTGGCGTATCAAGAAATCATAAATCAAGAGCGTAGAAATGCTACATTACAAGGAGGTAACGGTAAAACTTCAATGTTTAACTATTTAAGTGGTTATTTAAGCTGAATCGAATACACAGTAACATTTATGAAAAGAAAATGCTAAAGCTATTAATTCCAAAAGAGTAGTGTTAATACTGTGTACGTAGTAGAGCGTTCTACTTCCAAAGCAAAGCTCGGCGGTTCGATCCCCACCCTGGACATTTTTCTTCACGTCTTTCAATCCTGATTTCAACCTTTCACAAACATGCTCAAGAAGCACAAAAATGTTTGAAGTAAAGAGTTGAGTTATTATGGGAAAACTGGGAAAGCCTGGATCCCGACCCGTAATGGGCGAGGCTTATTTGAGGAACTTTCAGTGGAGGTGGAGTCTTTCTTCTCCGGTAACGGAGCCACTGCCAGTCCAGTCTAAATAATAAGACCTACAAATATAACTTAGCAAAACTGGCTTGCAATACATTTTACTTCTGACTTTAACATAAACAACCAGTTCAGTTGATTTGTAACGAAGACTCGGATTCATCAGTTGTCAGCTGCGGTTTCTTCTTTCTGATTCGCCGAGTCTTCACGTACGTATCCGGCAGGGCAATTCCTTTGGTTTCCGGAAGAAAAAAGAAGCAAAGAATGATTGTCAGTACAGTGCAGACTTCTGCGGTCACAAACGGTAACGGTTTCCAGTATCTGGCTAGGTAGATCAGTTGAGCCCCCGAAATCATACCCACATCCCCGCCAACAAAACAGAATGCAGTACAAATGGTTCGCAGTACTGTTGGAAACAATTCCACTGCATACAGTCCCATTGCAACAAACAGCATCTGACATGTGACGGCCCCCAGCATACCGAAGATAGTGACCAAAACCGGCGGCCCGTTGGCTATCAGATTTAGCGACACAATTGCAAAAAATATGGAGATGGCCCCCAGCGGTGACAGCATCAAAACACGTCGACCGAAAGTTTTAAATTTCTGATCCAGAAAAAAGATGGCCAATACCAGTGGTATGCGAAGTAGACCATAGGTGAAGGTGTTAAGGTAAACACTACCGCTGATATTCCCGATATCGAAAAGAAATACACTTACGATGACAGATACTGTAAACGATGCTACAAACATAACACATGCCCGCAGGCAAATGGTCCCATTGGCAAAAATGTGCCAAGTATTATACTTGTATTTGTGATGTACTCTCTCAATTCGACCCAACTCTTCGACCGTGATCGGCGCGATCGATTTGCCATTCCGTTTGGCAATTCGATTTAGGGCTGCGGCAGCCTCCGCAAGTCGGCCCTTCTGAACCAGCCAGCGGGGGCTTTCGTCGAAGAACAGCCAAAGTGCCAACACGACTGGCAGAGAAATGGCCGCTGAAACGAAGGCATGCTTTCGCCAGGTGGGCAGCACGTAGGCCAGGGCAGCGTTAAACATGAAGGCATAGAACCAGTTGCAGGCCAAATTTACAGCCACGCCGTGCTCTGATGTGGTCAATTCCATCGACCACAGGAAAGCAGTACTGCAGCTGACCTGGTAAAAGCCGACGAAAAATCGAATCGCTATCAGCCATTTCCAATTGGGCGAAAAGGCTGATGCCAGACTGACAGCTAGAAAGACAGCAAGGCCGAAACAGGTGCACCGTTTGCGGCCAAAGTGATCCTGCAAGTGACCGAATACTTGCATTGCCACAAGGCCACCCAAGCCGTGCACTGTGGCTAGCAGACCAGGCACAAAGGCATAGTCACAGAATAGGTTCCACTCAACCACAATTGAGTAAAAGCCTGGCTCCATCGAAATGTTGCTACAGTTTTGCTCAATTTGACAGTCTTGGCTGAAATTTATTCCATGCAAATCCTGACATGACAGCTTTGGACTCACATTGGCTAGCATGGAAACCATGGAACCGCCACACCAAGACAGAACGGCGACGGCTGAAATGATCAGAAACTGATACTGGTATTTTCCAAAGGCGCCAACTCTGCCCAGAAAAGTTTCGAAAGTAACCGTGGGCGTTAGAACCTCCTTCATTCCTAAAAAGCATTATGACGACTGTTAGCACACTGTTGCTTACAGGCTAAACTAATGGGTATGTAAGTTTTAACAAGAGTACATAATACATAAGAGTGTGACAAGCGTCACACTCTATGTAATCAGCTCGAGAGCCATGCTCTGCGCGCTAACGGCCCACCCCCCCGCAATTGCGTACCTAGTGGACCCCCCCGCAAATATGACCTATCACTTTTCAATGTCGAATGATAGGTCACATTTGCGGGGGGGTCCCGATACATGGAATATTGCAGCAGCGAGTGAACATACGCAACTGCGTACTAGGTACTGATTTGCGGGGGGGGTCCACTAGGTACGCAATTGCGGGGGGTGGGCCGTTAGCGCGCAGAGCATGGTTCTCGAGCTGATTACATAGAGTGTGACGCTTGCCACACTGTTATGTATTATGTACTCTTGGTCTTAACTCCACAACGAGTGCAGAAAGTTTCAGGAAATACTTCTCAAAATATTTTCCAGCCTTCAAGATTCTGTTTTTTTGGTTGAAACTTTTGAGACTCTGAAAGGCTTTTCAGACAATTTACAAATTTGGCTAGATTTTGAAAAAAACTTACAAAAAAAAACAAAAACATGTTTCGTGACATTTATTTCCAAACACATATCTCTAGGAAGTTTTGAAATATTTCGGATTTGCTCTACTACGTGGTGAAAAGTGGTTTGGTTTTTGGAATAAGATAAGTTTTATTTTGGTTATTTACTTAATTTTTATATGGAAAGCAAAATTGAACAACGAGGCAGCCACGTAAAATCGCAAATTGTGAAATTTAATTGTAGGGTTGTTGTTTTGGTTCAGTTTTGAGTTTGAGAGGGATCGTTTTCTGCTTATTTTGATTCGATTAACCGAAAACTATAGTTTTCTTGATAACTTTGTTTACTCCTGTTTCTAGTTGAGGTGTGACGCAGGAAACCAAGTGTTTGTGCAGTGTCTACTTACCCAATAATTAACAGCCTCATAGCGGCTGTCGGATCAGAAGGAGTATGATGGGAAGGAAAATGGTACACAACCTAACAAACTAGCACGGCATCTAAGCTAAGTTGCCATTTGGTTTTAGTTTGCTTTCTTGACAATTTGTTTGGATAATTTGATTGGGACAGAGATGACATGGCGGGTGAAAAAGGTCCCTCTGTGTCTATCTCTGAACTCCAATCAATTTTTTCGTTAAAATAGCAGATATTTTAGCAGGGGTCTTAAAAGGATAAAGGAAGTAATACCGTGGAAGCATTTAATATATGTTAGTTTTAATTTTTATTTAATGTAAAGATGCCATTCACACGAACACTTAGAAATACGGACTTTTCATTTCTATTCTATCTGAGTGCTCGCCATTCCCTTCAGAATCCCTTTCTGCAGCCATTTTTAGTACCCCAAGCTGTCGAGCAAGCTATGGTAGTTTTCAGCCATCTTCGTTGTGCTTGACATGCGGGGGTCAGTGGTGGTTGGCCAGACAACCATTGCTGACCTGGGTGCAACTGAAATAACCGTACGTCTGACTGGCTTGGGGGTCATGTTTCTGTCCTTGACCTTCGCTTCTCCGCTTCTTGTCCGTATTTTTAAACGGTCTGCGGGGAGCGGCAACGTAATGGCCACTTTGTGTGCCGCTGTTGCTGGGCCCTTCTCAAAAAAAAAGAAATATTTCGAGACAATATTGATTTTTAAATTTACAAGTTTTCAGACATTTGGTGACAACTTTTGAGTCGTTTTTTGCTAACTACTCGATTTCTACCCTGGCTGTGCAGTAATAAAGCTGACATATCGAAATTGTCCATTAGGCGTTGCAGGCACTATTCTTAATTTTGAGGCAAAGTTAGGAGCTGTAGCTAGCACTTGCAGCTTAGGCGAACTTTTTAATTAAAATTCTCCGCTGGCCTCTTCTTGCACTGATACTGTGTGCGCTCCTGGTCTCAAATTTTATGTAATCTAACTATATGCTCCATCCTGTATAAACTCTGTATCTAACTGCAAAACCAGCAACAGCAATTATTATGTGTAATGAAGTGAGCAAGATCAAAACTCTGATCTGTTCCAAACTCTAAACACTGTAAGCTCTTCTTCTTTACACGGAAGGTCAGCACGTCTGTTCGCAATGAAGCAGACTTAAGCACCAGATCTCTGAAAGGTGGTGTTCCAGAATCAGAGATTCTCTGCGGCCAACCTTGGTAGGGGTCTTTGTCGGTGAGTTCGTTTAGGGCTCCTGAGTTGATCTTCCGTCGGACAGCAAGAGGGGTCAGCACTTGCTTCCTTGATGATGATTTCCAATTGTACAGCAAGCGGGGTCAGCACTTGCTTTCTTGATGAGCACTGGATTTGGTTGAGTTCTTCCTCACTGGATCTTCGGTTCTTTCTGGTTTGTACGGTAAACGCACCGTGTGTGAAGGCTAACGCGCCTGTGTTCGCTTGTGATAAGCTAGACGGTAAACGCACCGTAGTTTGAAGGCAAACGCGCCTTTGTTGCTTGTACTAAGACTCGGTAACTAACACACTGACAATTTAATGAAAAACACTACAATTATGATTCGTACAATTAGGTGCGTTCAAATTAACAATTACTACAATACTAGCGAATAGGTTACAGTACAGTTAGATACAGTACAAGATTACTGTACCAGAGTTGCCAATTACTTTCCCTTCCTAGGTTATTATTAATATTATTCCTGTCTGGAATAATATTACAAACTTTGGTTAGTTATTGGGACAAGGTCGATACTCTTAACGCCTTTTACACCCTTCTACTCTACTAACTCTTTCTAGCTTAATTTCCCTATATGCTGTGTGTTACCCTATATGCTTGTGCTTTGTTACTCTTTATATGTCCCCTTACAATAGGACTGTCAAAAACTAGTATCACAACAAACTAAGTTACTAATTATTAACCTAGGGACGGTCTTTGGGTGAGCCCCTGAAAGTCGGACACCGCTTTCGCTCCGACACTCAGTTCAGGGATGCTATGTGGGATAGAATTTGAGGAACGCGAAACAGTTGGGGGTTTGGTGATCCTTCCTTACTTATCTCTAATTAATGGACAATTAACACAGTTATACAAAGTTCACGAATTGGTGTTTCTTCGGTTTCTTCCACTCTCAAGATACAATGAACTTCTGGCTGCTACCTAAGCTCAAGCCAGAGACAGGGGGGACTGAGCCCCGGAGGCGAAAAAGGTGAACTGGATAAGGTTGTACATTTTTTAGCAAGGAAGTAAAGACTGATTTTGAATGTCAAAGTCCACGTTATAGTTTGCCCAAGTGATATCAAGTGCCGGCTGGATTCGTCTCTGATCTCGACCTTAGTTATGCTCTAAGTCCACAAGGTACCTACAGTGATTAGGCTCTGCAACTGTCTGTCTGATAGGTCCAACTTCAACTTCAGGGATCGCTTCCGGATCCAATAAATAATCGACTACTGCTTCTGATAATCCAAAGACTTCCACTGACTGATCCAAGTCTGACTAGCTCACTGGCTTTGATTCCGAACTAGAGACGATCCGCGCACCTGAATCAAATGGGTTAAAACCCATTAATACAAGGTCACGGTGCGGGAATCGAACCCAGCAACCATTACTCGTTCTTTCGCTTTCCTGGCCCAAAATATGCATTTTGGGCCCTAATTGAACTTGTGAATTGACGAAACGCTGCAAAACCCTAGGCTATTGCCTTTTTGACAAAGTTAACTGCTCTTAGTAATTTCTCGTTGCAAAACAGGCCTATCTTGGCCATTTTAGATTACAACTTGGTGGTTTCGGTTAAACTTGAAGTAATTCTTTGCGTAGACAAAACGGTTTGTAATGTTCTCACTTTTGGACCCAAATCGGGTCTTAGTGACTTGCAATTAGACGAAACAACCCTTAAACACGTGTAAACTTCGCTATTCGTACATTACTTTAAAACCTCGCTAGTTTCTGTCCTTTTCTTGCACAAACCGGGCCGCCTGGCCCGTCTTTGGTTAATTCCAACAGATCCTGACAGAAACTCACAGGTTAGCTTGAACAAATTAGATGACCGAACAAAATTTGTATTTTTGGCCTGGTTCTGGCCCAATTTCGTTGATTTGCCACGGGAAACGGGCTTGTTTCCCGTGGCCCACTGCTACTCTCGAACGTACACAAGGCTTGATGCTTTCACATAAATTTCAGCTGTTGGAAGATGGTCAGCTATTTATTGTTTACTACAATTAACCTAACTACTGCCTACTTACCTAAATATGTTAAATTAGTAAACCAACATAATGCTAAACTTAATACTTATACTTATTAATACAAATTAATACTGTTGTTTACTTGGGTTAAACGTTCTATGGCTAATTAGTTTTCCTACCTATATTGGCAAAGATAAAATAATAGGCTGCTCTGTGGGTGAGTTTTTGCACATAATTAGTTTTAACTCTTTTCTTACCGAAAATGCAAAAACTCACTCACTCACTGTCTCAGCAGCCATTTTACGCAGTCCTTACTTACCGACACCAAGCCTGCAACTATTTTCCTACCTAGAACTGATTTAAACTGTCAGTCCGCTAATCGGACATTTATTACAGACTTAACCTAGCGCTAACTAACCATCAGTCCGCTAATCGGACATTTGTTGTGGGATTCTTCCTAATGACAGGTTTCTACCTGTTCTATTTATTATTTACTTGCCTAAACCGGTTAGTGCTGGATTCCATAATTGCGGCTCATCCGTCCCCTAATCGCAGGGCGACCTACACGGATGACCGGAAATCCGGCAGACCTGCAGACCTAATGGGGGTCCCCGTGACCCTAGGCTGCAGAATCTGCCCTAACCGTCAAACAGAACAATTTTAAACCGAGTTTTACATTGCATTCACTCCGAAATTAACAATTTTGACATCAAACACACGTTTAAACCTAAACTGAAACAAATCCCTGATTCTTTGTAATTAAGGGCCAAATTGCTACTCAATTTGGCCCAGTTCCTGCCTAATATCTGAGCAATTACACATTCATTCTGGCATTTCCAAGACCCTTATCGAACAAAGGGAGTTTACATGGTCTGCCCTCAATCACACACACAGTCACACAATTTTGGTTCAGAAATCACACTATTAAAAAGGGGCTAAACTTGGAACCTCGTAATCCATAAGGAATTTACCCAAGAAGCCAACTACGTAAATTTAGGGTTAACATTCACATTCACACAATAATCATGGTCAAAGATCACACCAATAACAACACAACAACTACATGATACAATACAGATTTTAACACTCCCCTACCTAAACCTACCTAATCTTTGTATGCACTTTTTTATTGTGTTTTTGGAGATTAACGGGTCTCCGTCGGGAGCCCAAAGTTTGTAAGTTTGCACTTTTAAACCGAGACTATAAACTTTGAAACTTTGAAAGTTTGTTGGAAAGCGAAACGAGTAATAATTGCTCGGCAATTATTACTAAACAACACAATCATTTCCGCTAAGGACAGCTTGATTAAGTTAATATAGGGGAAGCCGGCCATTCCCCTCGAAAACACTGAATAATTAGTAATTAAAACGAATTCTGGGTTTTAATTCCTATTAGTTTTAGGTAGCCGACCTACACAATTAGCATAACATGATTACAGACAATAGTTTTAACTTCAGTAGTGCCTAACTTGTACGAACATGGCCGGCAATTCCTAATTGCCGGCTGTGGGGAGAATTATTCCCTAGACTTAATTCAATTCAGAATACGAGGTCATAGCCAAGGGACCTCCTACCTCAACTCAAGGGTGGGTCCCCACTCAAAATCCCTTCATCATTAAACAACCCCAAAAGTGTAAAAAAAAGGTAAAATATCTGGCCACGAGGGCTCGCTGACAAGAAAGACAAAAACTGGCCACGAGGGCTCGCTAGTTGAAAAAGGTGTGAAAAACTGGCCACGAGGGCTCGCTGATTAAAACACAAAAACTGGCCACGAGGGCCCACTGGATAAAAGCAAAAGTAAAAAGACTGGCCACGAGGGCTCGCTAATTTTGAATGAGCCAAAAAAGGGCTGTAATTTGATAAAAATTAAAGGCCCAAAGGCCGAAAAACAAAGATAAAAATAGGCCAAAAAGGGCCTTCTGAAACCCTAAAGAAGGGTGCGTTTTCTGTGCTTCTGGCCGAGCATAATACGCTCATATGGCCCTGCTACTTGCGTGTCTTTGCTTCGTGTTGGCTCAGTTCATCTCCTCTGACCAGTGTGGGCCAGAGGAGGTCCTAACTCGTGTCCTATGGGGGGGTGAAAAGTGCGTTGGGGATTCTCCGGCCAAAACGCTGGCACACCAGGAGACGCACTAGAAGGGGGGATACACGACCGTTCTCGGCCGGAGCTGAAGCAAAGACTGACTGGAAATTTTGAATTTCCAGTCAGTCTACCTCACGCCTGTTGGCGGTTTCTTTGAGGTAGTTGGGATTTCCAGACTCTTCTGGAAATCCCCTTTGTGGGTGAGACCCGACGTGGGCTGTTTGCGCGCCTGGCCCACCAAGACGGAGATTTATGGGGGGTCTGGCTTTATGACCCCCTTTGTGTGCAAAATTTCCAGAGCTGAATCTCCAGAAACTTTCCAGACATTTTGGTTAACACATAAAGGTAACCAAAGGGGAAAGTTTCTGATAAGAACAAAAATTCTCACAAAATGAAGAATGAAACAGTACGAAAAAATGGCCTTTCGGGGCCCAATATGAAAAAGTAAAACTTAAGTGTCATGTTTACTGTAAACTTTTGTAATATTTAATGTTTTGTATTTTTAGGCGCTTCCTTATTCACTGGCCCCTTTCTCTTCCTTTTAGACACGATTTCTCGGCCAGGAACAAGGGAAGCCGCCTTGTTAATCCCAGCAACAATTGCTCTCCCTCACTAGCGCTGGAGGTTCCTACCGTAAGAACGGGAGGGCAATTGTTGCGCAAAAGTTGTGCATACAAAGAGCAACTTAATTTTTTAGTTAATAAAACTTACATGACAATAATCTACGTACGTAACTACCTATGATCACTTATTTTTATTTTATTTAAACAATTGGGGAGAGGGTTATGCCCCCTCCGAACCTATTAACACCTATGAATACACGCTAAATTTCTTCTCTGCGAGGCAAATCTTCGCTGGGAGAGGGCCAACAGAAGCCCAAGAATGGATAGGGATGAATGAAAACATGAATGGGCGTAACAACAAGTGTTTGTTACGCCCACTTAAGGGGTTTATGTAAAATTAAAATTAAAGAATTAAAATTTAGATTTACAAAACTATTTTAGCCTGTATCTTTCGCAATATTGGGAGTTAAAAGACCGGGTTTGGCTTTTTAGAACCAGGAAGAAATTGCCTTTCAGATGAGCCTAAGTTATATTTTCACTCAAAATTATCAAAATTCATTAATTACTGCCTAATTAACACTAATTAGGCCTAATTAACACATATTAATGCTCCCAAACCATATTTCATGAACCTAGCTACGAATATTAAAGTTTAAATGACCCATCTTCCAACGTACGACCGTATATGTTACTTTTGACTGCAATTTCTGTAATAATTCACTATTTCTTGAATGATACTTCTCGATAACTTTCCTCTTCACTAATAAAAGTTTACTTTAAATGAAAATTTGAATCATTTTCAAACAACAGGAGGCCCGCTGAGGCCTGGGGAAGAGTAACGACTCCTCCGTTAGTTGATCAAAGGCTATAGTTGGGGCCTATTACT
This sequence comes from Trissonchulus latispiculum, assembly GCA_030248195.1. Taxonomy (NCBI): domain Eukaryota; kingdom Metazoa; phylum Nematoda; class Enoplea; order Enoplida; family Ironidae; genus Trissonchulus; species Trissonchulus latispiculum. Next base: position 45,923 of record JASAND010017600.1, read on the forward strand.
GACCCGGGGAGTGGTAACGACCTCTCCGTTAATGGTTAGCCCTGATCAAACCTTATTAGCTCATGCTACGCCGGGCTTCTCTCTTATTCTGGCACTACCTATGCAGATCCCAACACTATTTTCTAACCTTATTTCTGGCATCTAGATTCTGCTGAGTTCTTATTATCTTCTCGCATTGTTTATTCGTGTCCTAGTACTGTTATAAACCTAGTTTCCTAACCACGCTAGAACCTATGTCCCCTTTTGTAAGGTTTGAGTGATTTGAATTATTTGAACCGGCTGGCAACTCTGGTATTCACAAGAACATAAAATAATTACAGATATTGCTTGGACGTTCACATACTGCATACTAGGTTCTGAATAACTGTCTTCAAGAACAACCACCAATAACAATTCCAATTCCGATCGCAACTCACGGATTTATGAGGTTTCCTTTTTTTTATTGTAGATGGGAATGTTTTTGTTTTTTTTTTTTGTTTTTTTGGCTTTTACTTCATCCGTAACATTACAAAAGTAAAGAATTGGCCCAGCCGGGGTTCGAACCACGGCCCTTCTGATTCCGGGGAAGATGTACTAACCACCACATCACAAGGCCATAAGCTGAACTCCCAGATCAGGCTTATCAATCTTTCCTATGCCTGCTTCCCTTACGCCTTCAATAATGGGGGCCTTTATTAATGTGTGGATAAGACTTAATGAATTTTCATATTCTACAGAAAATTTCCAAAGAATAAGCTAACCTAATTCCCATTTAGCTGATTCCCCAAAATGTACTTGAGCGTAGGAGGTTACTTTAGCTAGAAAGCAGCAATCGGACAACCAAAAACAAGTCTCGAGGTATTTTCCTGCAAAACACTACTGTTCAAGGGCAATCCTTCAATCCGTTGCATTTTGCCGAATTTTCAATCATTACAGGCACAGAAATGCCTGTTGGGTAATGATCACGCCTCGAATAGCTGGTCTATGTGAGACCTTCAAACCGACACCTTTTGTTTAATTTTACGGCTTGCGTAAATGATATTTGGTTTGTGCAAAATGACAACCTTTTGACGCCAAAATAAGAAAGTTGCTATAGCTCACGATAAAGAAAAGCTAGAATGCTGCATCAAAAAGCAAAAATCAATGTTTTTTGGAAAACAAACCTTAACACAGCATAAGGCAAACAAACACTACGTGAATTTACAACAGAGTACCAGTGTTACCAAGAGTCCATAATTTATTCCTTTATGTTATAGAAGAAGAGTAAACCACTAGAGGGCTTATCTTCTTGTCATTGCGTAACGGTGCTCCGACCACAATACGCGAATGTTCCCCCGTTTGGTGGGGGGAGGGGGTCGACAAGCATCTCGCCAAGTCAGGCTAAGATTGGATGAATCTGATTGGCTGTTGGCGACCCCCCCACCCCAAACAGGGGCCTCTGACTGCTACCCTCCCCCCACCAAACGGGGACCCCTTTTGCATCCCCCCACCAAACGGGGACCCATTTGCGAATAGAACAGAAACTACCGTAATCCTCTGCTCTACCCCCTCCCCACCAAACGGGGACCTCTTTTCTGCTACCCCCCCTCCCCCCGCCAAACGGGGAGGGGATCTTTGCAATCTGATTGGCTGTTGGCGACCCCCCCCCCCCAAACAGGGACCTCTGTTTGCTACCCCCCCCCCCCACCAAACGGGGACCCCTTTTGCATCCCCCCCCCACCAAACGGGGACCCATTTGCGAATAGAACAGAAACTACCATAATCCTCTGCTCTACCCCCCCCCCAACCAAACGGGGAGGGGGTCTCTTCAATCTGATTGGCTGCTGGCTACCCCCCCAGCAAACGGGGCCCTCATTTCTGGCTCCCCCCCCCACCAAACGGAGGGGGTATGCTTTGTCGAAGAGAGCTACCCCCCCCCCCACCTAACGGGGGAACATTCGCGTATTGTGGTCGGAGCACCGTTACGCAATGCCAAAAAGAGAAGCCCTCTAGTGGCTTACTCTTCTTCTTATGTATAGTGCAATTATGCACTCTTGGTGTTACCTAATAACTATTAATGAAAAACACTGCATATTCATTAGGATTACCATATTTTTGGTGACCGGAGAATTTTAGGAATCCAGGAGATGTTACTGGCAAAACCAGAAGAAATTGCTGGAAAATCCTGTATTTTTGGTGCTCGGGGTATCTCAGGAGTCCAGTAGATATTACTGTGGAAACCAGTAGAAATTACTGGAAAATCCTGTAGTTTCATCCCCAAAATATTTTTTAGGGGTCCAGTATATAATACTGGATTGTCTTGTTAAAACTAGAGTTGTGACCGGGCCTTGAATCGGGGACTGCTACTTAACAGATGTGTTCTGCACAAATATACCCAGGGACGTTTTTAGTTGCCCCAATTACTGCTTTCTAGCTAAAGTAATCGCTTGCCAAATTTGAAAAAAGTAGGCAAAATACAGGTTACGCACACATTTCAGCTTATTTCTCCATAACGAAGAGCGATTTCACAATAAATAAAAAATCGACCCCAGCTATTTCGTGGAGGTATCGAATGATATAACCGATGTCCCGCGAAAAAGTTTAAGTAGTATAGTAGGAACATTTCGAGCCCCACTCCCGGGAGGGAGTGACCTTGAAAGTTTAAACTCCCTTGAGATCTGTGTTTGAAAGTTGTGTTAACCCCATCTGTTCTCCCCTGGGGTTTGTGTTTGAAACTTTTCTTTCCAAGACCGTCTGTCGTCCCTAGGGTTTTCTGTCCGAAAATTTTCTTCACACACCACCTGTTGTCCCTGGGGTTTTCAATTTTTTTAATCTTCTATCAATGGGTTAGAAGGTAAGTATTTCCAAATGTATGTAGAGTTGTATAGGTTTATCACTACTCCCCTTTCCGTCCCTCTGAGTTCTTCCCCCGGGGCTTGGGACCCGGCGTCGGCCCATTACCGGACTAATTACCTACCTAAACTAATCTACCTACCTAAGCTACCTACGTATCTAAACTACTTACTTACTATGTACACTACTAAGCCCGGTCCATCACCATCTAATGTTTTTGTGTTTTTCTGTTTTATTCTTTTTAATTTTTTCTGTATACAACACATATATACAACTATTTACAGTAGCCCTTAGGAGGACTGTTGGGATAATGGAGGCTATTGCAGACTTTTACCTACCGCATACTCAGTACCATCTGCTAAACAAACGAATATTGTCATTTTTACATCGCTTCGAAATGGTAAAGCTTTTTCTAAAATTATTCCTGCTGCATTAATTTCAGGGTTGTTTCTAATGTAATTTTCAACATCCATCCTAGCCTCTGCGAATGAATCAAACACCCCAGCCCCTAGTGATGTTTCCCCGTTATCCAGAATAATGCCCCAATAGTAACTGTAGTCCATCCTTATGTTTTGTGTGCAGACTTTGAGCTTTTACTAATTTTATTAATTTCGTCCCTCACTTTTACTAATAGGTTTCCAAGACGATTTTCTCCTTGATAGTCCTTTATATAGGTTTCTGTTCCAGTGCCCCAATACTTTTCAAACGAATTCACAAATACTATTTTCTTCTCACCGGTAGTCAGTAATATTTCCCTAGCCTGTTTGTTTTGTTCAAATTTTGCACGTAGTCCTTCTAAAACCACTTTATCCTTTATTAGGTCCCAAACCTTTTCATCAAACCCTTTTATGTTCTTTGCGGCTTCCCTTTGACGTCTAGCGGTTTTTTCTTTAAGAATAACTTTTCTGCTTTCCCAATCATTAAAATAAGCAGCCTTTTCACCTTCGTACCACTGCTGGACAGAGTAGTACATTTTTCCATGAAGTCGGAAGGGACTGAAGTGAACGTTGCTTAGAGGGCAGTAGCCAGTAGACAAAGTAGCGCAGTCATTAACTGTAGTTGGCTCCATTGTAGTAGAATTTATTGAGATGTCCTTTAACGTCGTTTATGGTCTTTTCTGTTTTTATGTCTGTTTTTATGTACTCCCCGCTTACAAACTTTTTGTTGAAGCTTTCCAGTTTTTCGATCATCCATTTCCAAGTACTTTCCTCAAAATCAACTCGAAATACTATTAGCTCATTTTTTCTCGGAGCGTGCACAACTAAGTCGCATCTCGTTATTCCTGTAAGACCCATCATTCCCATAATTTGATAGAAATATTTATGCCGTCTTTTTAAGACAAGTTTAGTTCCCTGAGAAATTAGGTAGAACCCTTTCCTTTGGAGAACGATTTCGGAAATAGAACGGGGCTTTGGATTCTGATCGTAAATTGTCTTGATTTCTAAAAGCCATGGGTCAGGGTTTCCATCCTCGTATACGATACCGTTAAGACTGCCACCCAGCCAATCTAAGTGAAGAGGGACGCAAAAGCCTGCCGGAAGAACTCGAACTGCATAGTTCATATGCCTAATGTATGATTGTCTCCCGTCGCCCTCGTAGCGGAGTCCGTAGGCGCAAGCCGGAATTACCTTTCTTTCTGGATTGTTTATGCGCTCAGCAAGATTTTTGGCTGCTTTCTCAGACTTCACCATAAGCACGTCACCAAATTTGGAACTAGTTATTCTCCCCTTCCTGTGGTTGAACCAGTTTTCGTTGTCGCTCTGGCCCAGTGTGGACAAAAAGACCTCTGTATCTATCGCTGCCGACATTTGTGAAACCAACACCCGATTGCACCACTCAGGGTTAAGTCGGGGTTAAGTTAACCTCCAGGTTAGTTCGGTGTTAAGGGGTTAGCTCGGTGTTAATTCGTTGCACCACTCAGATTTAATTGAAGCTCGGAGCTAACTTAGTCCCCAACTTGCCAATTCTCAACCCTGAGTTGTAGCAGGATTAACTCAGGGTTAAATGTTATGAGTGATTATATAGAGTTGTTGGGTGTTGCAAATTTGCTAAATGGAGCTTTAGCAGACGAGGAATTTGCAAACAATGCAATTCCTCGACCGTTTCGTCGAATTTACAAAGATCCATTTATTGATCTGTCTGATGGTGAATTTCGGCGTAGATTTCGATTTACGAAGACGACCGTTCTCAATAATTTGCTTCCTATGGTTCAGCAAGTTGCCTTTGAAAGCACCAGGAATTGTGCCGCTTCACCTCAAGAACAACTGCTCATATTTCTGAGGTGAGGTTTAATTTATTTTTACGCTATATGCTCATTGTTTGTTTTTGCTACTGGAGAAAGATTCTCAATACATTAACACGAAGTCCGATTCTGGGGGTATTCTCCTACTTTGCCCATGGGTAAAACCTCTGAAATATTCCAAAAATTTAAAGGGATTTGTTCCAAAATTAGCAAAAATTGCTCGTATTTTAGATGTTTGGAAAAACTGCTTTTAGTTTTCAGGTTGAATCAATTTGACCTAATTTGCTCATGGAAGTAAATGAAACCAAAAATTGTAAACTATATTCAAAACATTTATTGGCAAAATTTCATAACGGAGAGCTTGACCTCTTTTGGCCATCCTATTGTTCCATAATAATTCTGACATTAGCTTAAGTGTGTTCTGACATTAATTTAAGTGTATTCTGGCATTAATTTAAGTGTCTTCTTTACCGAAAAGTGTTTAACTGGATCCTGGGGAGTTTTGTAATCATTGAAATGTTTCAAAACGTTGGAATAGACTGTGTCCCAGATTAGTTCTACCTCGCTATTAGCCGTTGCGAATTTCTATCTAAACTCAGCCTGTTTGGCCCGATTCTAGGAACCCGAATCAGGTTTGGGATAAGGTATATTTGGGAGGGAAGTTGCTCCTAGAAGCCATGCCACCAAAATTAGAAATTTCCGGTTTCTGTCAAATCAAAAACGCTGATTTTGAGGGGAAGTTGCTTTCTGAGAGAGTGAATCTTAATATAGGGTTAAAGAAAAAAGAAAACCATTCATAGTGATCAAAGGATCATAGTGTTCTTCACGTTTTAATACCTATTTGGCAGACGTTTTTAATGCTTAGATTAGCGTTTGAGATGTAATTTATGCAACGACTACGTTTTCAAGCATTGCAGTCTACAGGATAGTAATTGGAAAGTGACCGTGATTCGAATAATTGACATCTGTGGTGCCTTTAAGTTGACACCCTTGGTTTAATTTTACTCACCTCAAGACCACTTGAAAATAACAACTACAACTAAACCTAGCCGTCAAAAATTAAGCAAAATTTGCAGTGACCGTAGATTTCGAGTTACGAAATGAAATTATACTGTTGGTGTTGGAACAGTAATTGATGTTATTTCGCAAAGTTCCTCTAATTTTCGCTTTGAGATATAACTTCATTCATCTGCACACAACATGTGCACAAAGGGAATCACGACGTTACGGAAAAGCTGTCAGTTTGGTTTGGATAAACCCAGGCTCTAGTATATATGGTTGACCTGCTTCATTTTCTGCTCGGAGTTTCGATAATACCAAGATTGCATAATGCTAAGAGTATGGGCGCACTCTTAGTGTTTGAGGCCGGCCGGAGAGTCGCCGACCAGACCCTTCGGCCGGCCGGCCGGCGGCCGGTGAGCCCGTAGGCCGGCCGGTGACCGGCTACCGGTCTGGAGTAGTTTGCAGTGCAGCTATTATGACTGCTAAGATTTTGATTTTCGGATGTTATATTAGAAAAATGTAGTTGTACGTGTCCACTGATTGCACAAACCAGACAAAAACCAGATTTGGAGTTAATTTTAAGCTTAGTTGCTCTAAATTGTAAATTTCTGACGGTTGATTTGCATTCCAGCCGGTGGTCGGTTGGACGGCCGGCCGGCCTGTAGCCAGCAAAAGTCCTTGGCCGGCCTCGACACTCTTTCTTAGCAGAGCAAAAACTGCTGCCCCCCCCGCAAATTAGACCCATCGCTTCAAAGAAATTCGCGCGTTATGCTTCTGTTCTAAAGTTCGAGTAGGCACAAAATTCGCGCACACACTTCTTGTGTTTCGAGCTTTAACACACAAGCATAGAGCGAGTGAGCTCATTCACATTTCGACCACATACTAATTTGCGGGGGTTAGCCGTTAGTGAACAGAGCATAGGGTTTGCTTTGAGCACAGAGAGTGTGCCTAGTGCTATACGCTTAGTTATTATGTACTCTTGGTAATACGTATAATGCGGACCGGCCAGCTGGTACAAAATAAGCTTATTTTTTACACATTTTGAAAACTTTACCACCAAATACTGTATGATGTGTATAGTTACTCCTTATTACGTGTACCGGAACAGGGCCGCGGTAGAGTTGCCTGCAGGCCGGTTTGCGTCCGGAGTGACTATACTCTGGGCCGGTTCTGCTTTGGACACGGTACAGCTTGCTCGCCGTCTGGATCTATAAACCACTCCAATACGCGCTAGAGATACATAATTAGAAGTAAGTATACACATCATATAATATCAACAACTGTTTGTATGCTCTTATGTGACAAGTTTATTTGTTTCAGATTCTTGGCAACATCGTCTTTCCACATCGTGAGTGGGGATTTGGGCACTCTTACATCGCGACATGAGTCTTCTGTCTGCAGATATGTTCATCGTATTGCGAGAGCAATTGCCTCAACATCATTTCGATATATTTATGTCCCTCGTCCTCACGAAGCTGCCAATATTCAGATGCAGTTTCAGTCGATTGCTGGTTTCCCGGCAGTTATCGGTTTGATAGATGGTGTGAGGGTTAGAGTGCACCCTCAAAGATAAACTGCTATATCGAACCTCAATAAAGATTGTCAGATTCGAGCTCAGTGTGTGATGCCTAGGCTTTAATCTAATTAGAGAGAAAAGGGAAGGCGAGTATTGACATGAGCACTAAAGTTAGCCCTAAGCGACCGTTGCCTATTCTATAGATAAAATGACCGCTGGACTATTTACTTCTCGAATACAAAATACATGGACGGACCAAATTCAAATAGTGAGCGTGAACACAATGTAAACTAAGAGAAGCAGAGAACTATGAGAGGGAGTTACCCTCTCCCCGAAACTACACCTAAACCACTCCACTACCCGATAACCCAACAAGACACCCCCGCACCAAAATCACTGACAACCAACAACTGCCGAAAGGCTACGCTTTCTCTCCCTTTTATACGCTTTATGCTAGTGGCGTAGCTAGCCCAAAAAGAAATCATCTTTATCGTTCATGAATACAACAAATATCAAAATAGCTCAAAGTTGACTAGTTTCGTCGTATAAAATATACTTTTGCAGCACAACTGTGAAGATAACACCCACTTTCAGTTTACTGCTGAGCTGTTGCGCAGTTAACTGTCAGTGCCCCAATGGACAATATCCCACAAAATACCCCCTCTTTTCCGCCGCCGGCCCCCCGCGCGGCGATCACCACAGGTGTCACAAAAAGTCAAACAATGGCAAAACTGATGTTACGTTAATACTGGGCCCTGATAGTACTTTTAGTGATAAAACAAAATGTTGAAAGACTACCTACGCTAAAGGTGGAGCCAAACGATCCCCACAGTCTACGAACTACGTGGCTCAAAGTCAGCTCAAAATGACTTTTTGAACTGCGACTGGGTAAAACTGCGTCGACTGTGACCAAAACAAACTGACAAACTTACTAGCTAACAGACAAACAAACAGACAGACAGACAAACAAACGGACAATCCTAACTAAACAAACAAACTACCAACTGACTAAAACGAAAACAATACGACTACGTAAACATTCGCGACAAATACAGACAGACAGTCCTAACTAAACAAACAACCCACTGACTACAACGAAAACAATACAACTACGTAAACATTCACAGCAAATAAGACACCTGCAGTAACCCCCACACTCGAGACCGCGACGATAAGACGAGATACAATGGGGACAATGCCCACCAAGGTACCCACCCTTACAATCGTAAACCCCACATGAAACCGCAGACATGAATCCCACATAATAAGACCAAACAAGAACCGCACATATAAAAGACATGAATATTGAAGCCCAGGCGGTTTATTATGCATACCAAATAATACAAAAACCTAAAAATCAGTAAAAAAAGAATTATTGGAAAACAAACAGAATAAGCAAGGTTATAAGTGGCAAAACATGGCCAAAAAGATTAGCTACCAAGACGAACGATCACAAAAGAGGTGAGGGGTACCATAAGCAAAACAGAGCAGGGGAAAGAAAATAGAAGGGATCCCTCCCAGCAAATGTGGCAGTCAATTCAACAAGAATCCCCACCAGCTATATACACAAAATGAAATGCAAACTCACAACTATATCGAACAAAGCAAAATGGGAGAACCCGAAACGTCCAAGTCGTGCGAAGGGAAAGGACCACGACTTCACAACGGAGCAACAGGGCAGCTGACCCGAACACACCGGGAACGCGACCTCAGACAGTCGGCAGAAGGTTCCAGACGGAACCAAACCAAGAGTCGGCAAAACCACCGGGCAAGAAAAAAGCCCAAACCAAAAAGCGGCCAAGCCAGAAGCACACGGCCTGGCGAAAAAACCCACGGATCGGGGCCGCCGCAGACCAGAGACGAGACCAAGAGACCAGGGGAAGAAAGGAAAAAGCACAAGCCGGCATCAAAGTAAGGGGGCCCAAAAGATGGAATACCAGCCCAACCGGGAAAAGGTGTATATAGCTGGTGGGGATTCTTGTTGAATTGACTTTGCCACATTTGGTGGGAGGGATCCCTTCTATTTTCTTTCCCCTGCTCTGTTTTGCTTATGGTACCCCTCACCTCTTTTGTGATCGTTCGTCTTGGTAGCTAATCTTTTTGGCCATGTTTTGCCATTTATAACCTTGCTTATTCTGTTTGTTTTCCAATAATTCTTTTTTTACTGATTTTTAGGTTTTTGTATTATTCGGTATGCATAATAAACCGCCTGGGCTTCAATATTCATGTCTTTTATATGTGCGGTTCTTGTTTGGTCTTATTATGTGGGATTCATGTCTGTGGTTTCATGTGGGGTTTACGATTGTAAGGGTGGGTACCTTGGTGGGCATTGTCCACATTGTATCTCGTCTTATCGTCGCGGTCTCGAGTGTGGGGGTTACTGCAGGTGTCTTATTTGCTGTGAATGTTTACGTAGTTGTATTGTTTTCGTTTTAGTCAGTAGGTAGTTTGTTTAGTTAGGATTGTCCGTTTGTTTGTCTGTCTGTCTGTTTGTTTGTCTGTTAGCTAGTAAGTTTGTCAGTTTGTTTTGGTCACAGTCGACGTAGTTTTACCCAGTCGCAGTTCAAAAAGTCATTTTGAGCTGACTGTGAGCCACGTAGTTCGTAGACTGTGGGGATCGTTTGGCTCCACCATTAGCGTAGGTAGTCTTTCAACATTTTGTTTTATCACTAAACGTACTATCAGGGCCCAGTATTAATGTAACATCAGTTTTACCATTGTTTGACTTTTTGTGACACCTGTGGTGATCGCCGCGCGGGGGGCCGGCGGCGGAAAAGAGGGGGTATTTTGTGGGATATTGTCCATTGGGGCACTGACAGTTAACTGCGCAACAGCGCAGCAGTAAACTGAAAGTGGGTGTTATCTTCACAGTTGTGCTGCAAAAGTATATTTTATATGACGAAACTAGTCAACTTTGAGCTATTTTGATATTTGTTCTATTCATGAACGATAAAGATGATTTCTTTTTGGGCTAGCTACGCCACTAGCATAAAGCGTATAAAAGGGAGAGAAAGCGTAGCCTTTCGGCAGTTGTTGGTTGTCAGTGATTTTGGTGCGGGGGTGTCTTGTTGGGTTATCGGGTAGTGGAGTGGTTTAGGTGTCGTTTCGGGGAGAGGGTAACTCCCTCCCATAGTTCTCTGCTTCTCTTAGTTTACATTGTGTTCATGCTCACTATTTGAATTTGGTCCGTCCATGTATTTTGTATTCGAGAAGTAAATAGTCCAGCGGTTATTTTATCTATAGAATAGGCAACGGTCGCTTAGGGCTAACTTTAGTGCTCGTGTCAATACTCGCCTTCCCTTTTCTCTCTAATTAGATTAAAGCCTAGGCATCACACACTGAGCTCGAATCTGACAATCTTTATTGAGGTTCGATATAGCAGTTTATCTTTGAGGGTGCACTCTAACCCTCACAACAGTGTGAAAAGTTAACTTTGCAGTATTTCGTTAAAGTTAACTTTGAAGTAATATTAGTTCCTGATTTTTATAAATCGTTACCACTACGTATGAAATTGTCTAAAATTGATTAATTAATGATCTATACACCTCTCCCTACAGCCTAATTGACTGAATCATTGCAGCATTTGTGATTATGAACTTTGTAATGACTGAGAGGTTTGCTCTTGCTTTACTAGACTTCAAAATTGAAGATTGGTCGATCAATTTCATTCAACAATCAACTGGTTCAAGTTTTGAAAATTTGATAAAAGTTTGATAAGAGTTTCGTCAAATCCTCAGTAGGCAACTCTCTAATATATATGCTTGTCTGTTCAAATTTTTCGAAAGAAACTAATCAACAGTGCATAATACTTAAGACTTTATACATACACAAACACATATTCGTTAAATGAAGCAATTGTGGACTTATAAATAATTATCTGAATTTGTATTCAAGTTTCAGCTGATGTGGGATAACATGGGATTATATTTGATTTTCCGTAAACAAGTGGGATGGGGATGGAAAGAAAAATTTTCGAGTGGGATGGTTTGGGATGACCCTTGGAAAATATCCCATTCGTCAACTCTGCCATTTACAACAGCATCGTAACAAGTTCTCATCGGGTAGCCAGCCACCCCAAGCTTCTGCATGCATTTCACCCCACCCCACCCCCATTCATGTACAAAATTTCAGCCGAATCGGCCAAACATAGCTAAAGTTAAAGCACTTGACATCTATGTTGACTTATTTTGACCGTGTTTCGCCACTTTTTACCTTTTATTATGAGGTTCCTTCCGTAATCCATATTTGTGCATTTTGCCTTTACCATATTACCTACAATTTTCCAACTACTGTCGAACGATGCCAATACAAGTCCGATCGGATATCTTTCAATTTTCGCCATTTGCAACATCACCGTATCGAGTACTTTTACCCTGAATCGTACGACTTTGCTGATGTCATGCTCAAATCTCCAAGTCAAACCTTCAAAATCACTACTGTGTCCCTTTAAGCCTTTTTTGGTAAAAGCGGGCAACCGAATAAAACAACAACAACACTAACGTATTCTATGGTAATTCTGGATAATTCCTTTCTTACTTCAGACAATGTATGTCCTCAAATTCAGCTGCTCCACCAATCGGAGGGCCGTGGTTGTGATAGATGACTTTTTGATAAGCACGACCGCAGCCAACGCCTCCGCCAAAACCTCCAAAGCCACCAAATCCGTTGCAGCCAAAGCCAACTGGTACGGTTTGAACACGCTCCTCCTGATAGATTAGAGTGCCTGCAAAATACTAGTAAATATAGGCAGCCTAAAAATGTAGCTGTAATTGAAATTTAACTCTAACTGTAATTGTAAAATTAAAATTGTAAATGATCTTTTGTATTTCACTAACAGCTGAGGCGGCTGACTGACACTCTCCCAGCACAGGCAGTCACACCGCTTTATGAGCAGTCAGTAAAATCATCGGCTGCTTCTCTTTTCTAAATCGCCAACAAAGGGCTTAGACTGATGCCATTATTAAAAGCTAAAGTGTTTGAAGAAAAAAATTAGTGCCAAAGCTTTGCATGTAAGGGATAGGAAATTTATGAACAGCCGTAACGGTTCCATTATCACACCGAATCTTAAGGTGGCAGTACAACTACCGAGGTGGACTTTGAACAGATACTGTGAGCTAAAAACTTAATCAATCGACTTGAAATTCGACACATTTGTTCTTTATCAGGTTTTGTATCAAATGCGCTTGCCTGCAACGTTGTAAGAGCTGGCTTCCTGTCTACACAAGAGGAAATTTATTAAAGCTTTGAATTCAAATATCTCCATCTTTCCTTCATGAATTTGTGTGAAATCTTCCATGCGAGCTTTATTAATTTATACGCTCAGGCCGTTTTTTATTCCGCTGGAGCAGAATATATTACCTGGTGTTATATATAGCATGTAATGCATGCATGCTGTTGTTATTGTCTTCAGCTTCTCCTATCTTTAACACATGGGCGAGTATGTTTATTTTTTAGAGTCAACGGAAATTGATCAATGCTACCCTGTAGGCCTTCAGAAGAACTAGATTCAAATTTAATGCTGAAGTTTCATCGAATTTTATCATATAAATCTTCCAAAAATTAGAAATACGCTCTGGCGTTATTTGTTTCTGAAATACTCTGCAGACATTATCGATTAGAGGAGGTCCATGCATAGATTAAACAGTAACAAACATTGAAACCGATTGAGTTTAATAGCAGTACATTGGCAAACGCCAAACTGCTGTTTCTACGTTTGAAATTTAAGCTTTGACCTGGGCTACTTTGAATGAGTCCTCTTCCCTTATTTTCGCCAATTCACTGAACATTAATCCACTGAGAACTGAATGAGTTTGAGTTGCAGTATCAGTGTGGTTAAGACATTAGCCTACCGCCGCAAAGACCCGAGATCGATTCACAGTAGTGTCACAGTTCTGTGTACATATTTTAATTTTCTATTGGCAGAAGTTATTCCGCGTTGAATGTGATTACAGAACCTGTACAGAGTTAAAAGAAAGACTTGTAAATTTCAAAATTCCGGGGTATTTAGGAATGTTTCTTTCCAACAGGTAGCCAGAAAAATCAGTTTAGTTTTTTATGTAGTACACAATTGCAGCTAACGTTTTGCTTGAAGTTGAAAGATGATGGCTTCGAATGTGCAAATGCTTCTTCAAAAACAATAAATCTTAATCATTTCATAACACTTTCATTTTTCATGCCACGAAGAAACTAAAATCTTCAGAAAGCTGAATCGAGGTGTTTTTATGAACAAAGGATATCTGCATGGCTCAACGCGGGATATTCGCCTTTTTGGGGTGATCTTGTTTAGTTTTTCGTAAAAGTGCATTTTCAATTTTTTAGCTCATTTTGAAATATTGTAAATTCTATATCTTGCTTACGATGCGTTTTTCCAAAAACAAAGAAAACGGCCTGAGCGTATGCAGATGTAAAACATTCTGGAAAATTTGGTCAAGTTTGGTTGAAGCAGTGACGAGAAAATCAAAAACAAAAAATTCGCAACTTTTCATTGTTTGGTTTGGTTTTTTGGGAATTTGCAATGCTTTCAAGCCGCTGCAGTGTTTTCTGCTAAATTATACACATAAGTAACACAACGACAATTGTTAAAACCCAATAGATTGAATTTTAGGATAAATTGTTCTTGCTTTACATTGAGTGTGCAAACGGTCAATGTAATTCAGCTGTGTATTCAACAGCTTGTAACTTTTGATAGAAACAAGCAAGATTTTATGCAAAAGGTTAAGTTTTTGCTGGATGGCATTTTCCGTAACTGTAAACCTGCTGCGCAGCTAAATTATTTATAACGGAGAACTTACTTGCTTACAAAAAATAAAACGTGCAAAACATTGTCTGAATAAGAATAGATAATAATTGTTCATATTATTGTTAAGACATTGTTAAACGATATTTGACAAATTTGGTTTTGTATTGTTAATTAAGTTTCAATACAAATATTATTAGGTATTCTTTTCTGAGTTTTTGAGTTTCTGACTTTTCAAAATGTCTGCTGAGCTGATAAATGATTCGAAGCTCAACTATGAGTCATCAATCCAAATAACGAATGAATTGTCCGGTTTTGAAATTGCCATTATGAAACGAGCATATATGCGCAAATACCGCATGAATTAGAAACTTCGATTCTTTGAAAAGAAAGCAAGATTTCACACACAAAGCATACTGGCCCTATATTAAAGCACTGCCCACACGCATGTATGTAGAAATGCATCTTTATCAAGTAAACTGCGCGTGAGGGCCCGGGCCGAGCAAACATAAGAGACCTGCTGCACTGAGGCGCAGCAAGAAAAACGTACGGAAGAGATATGCACATCATTTTAAAGCGCACTTTGTGCTCTGGTAGAATAAAATTTAATATATAAAGCTTGAATAAAATCTTGATAATTTGCGCATGCGCAAAGCCTCGATGGTAGCTAGCCAATTATGCATCTCTGAGACCAAGATTTTGCGCAAAGATAGTTTGCCAACCAGTCTTGCTTTACCCAAAGTTTTGTCAAGATTGCTTCATCCATGGAAAAATTACATAGAAAATCCGGTAGTGGTACTACCACCTTAACAAAGTTCTACAAGTCTTACTAGACCAAAATTAGTACACTAGAAAGTATGCATATAAGGCATATTAAAATGATTAGTACTTTCGCGTTCAGGTGGCGGCGTTGACGCAGGCGTGTCAGAAGACGGCGTGCCGCTTCTACTATCGACACTTGAACGAATAGTGGACGCAGTACCAAGCCTGTCCTTCTTTGAACGAACAGAAGCCGCCGTTCCAAGTCGTGGATCATTATTTTTTGCTGGCTTCCATCCAAACAGATAGTCCATAACATTGGGTTCATCGTCTGATCGGGCTGACATGTTCGCCGATTGACAGTTATTACAGTTCACTCTAGTTTTGGTTTCAAAGGGAGTTTCTATGTCTTTAAGGTCAAAACTGAAAACAGCCTCAACTATGTAGGGCAAGACTGAAATGGATGTTGTTAAGCCGGACAGTGGAAAACAGTTTTACAAAAGGAGCATGCCAACGAACGGCTCCAACCAAAAAAGTCAAAATCGCTTACCAGGTAAGGTTTGTGTGTGCTGTTGTATCAGTACAATACGAGACATGGTAACTAGAGCACAGGAGCTACTTCATAGTTAATGCTATGCAGTCGATATATACTGAGCAGGAGCCATTTGTCCTGGGTGCTTGATCAAAAGTGACACTTTACCTTGCATTTCCACTGAAATAAAAAAACAAAACCGTGATAAATACATCAGGTTTACCAGAATCCACAATGATGTACCCATACTCCGCAAAAACAAAATACATAAAATTCCTAATAATTCTTTAAGATCTTATGTCCCAACCCCTCCCCACGCCGTTCAGACTTCTACCCACCATAATAACTTAGCAACCTCTCCTAGTAACATGGCTGATGTACCAGTCATTCTTCTAGCACAAGAACTAAATAGGAGTGCTGCGTTTATGTAGGTACTGGTCCTAGTAGCTGATTCTTTACAGTTAAAGACTGAGGGACATATACAATCTGGTTCTTACGAGCCCAGTAAAAGAACTCCGTTATCTATAGCACTCATTACGCCTTAAAAAAATTGACCGTGATGCAGAATTAAGCAAGAAAGTAGTCAACTATGCACAAATAAGCTTTCACAAACTATGTAACGTGATACATCCCCAAGAAGCCCCTCCTACCCATTTAAAACACAGCAAAATATATAATTAGAATTGAATAAAGGCTCCCAGTGCAAGTTCGGTACAAAAATTAAAATAATGTCATATTTACACTTGATGCAATAGCCTGTATCGGTTATAGATAGTTACTGATTAAACGCTGTAGATTTAAGTTTTGAAAGTTAGCTTGTTGCTTGTTAGTTAAGAAATTTGGCGGAAGAAAGTGGGGTCAGGGGGTCTAGCGATCCTATTCTTTGGCTAGGACAAGCTTGTAGCGAAACAGCAACATGCACGAACTCAACAACTCAATAACTAGACACAACGGCACAATCTGGTTAATGTATCACATTGCATTGGGCATATTACGTCAAGGCTTTAAGGCGGTGTTTAATTTTGGAGTAATCAAATTTAAACCGTTATTACTCATTCATTAGAGTTGAGAAGCCATCTTGTATAAAAATGTAGCCTAACCATTTGCTTTTATATATCTTTTTAATTAATGAATGCAACGAAACAAATTTTAGGTTTCTAAAATTTTTAATGCGATTTGGAATAAGTGTAATTTTTCAGCTTGCAGATTTAAGCAATTTTTTGGGTTGGGTTAGAAATGGCTTAGTCATTTGATACCTCTATGAAAATACATCACGCATAACCACGGATCACTTCCGTCGGTTTCGAAAATATGCCCATTGAAAGAAGTGTAGTCGAATTACTATATCGCCCCTGTCACGGTGTGATTTTCCCCCTTGCGAATTTTCCCCCCGGAAAAACTACACCGGTGTGGATTTTCCCACAGGAAAAATTACACCAGTGTGAACTTCCCCGGGGAAATTTTGCACCAATGCAAGAAATAATGCATATTCAGGTTTATAAATTTAGTCTGACTCATAATTGAAGCAACTAAACTAATTATGCTTTTAAGGTGGTGATTCCATTTGGGCACATATTGTTGGTTGACGGCTCAACCCAGGATGGAATTTGATGAAACTTTACAAAATAAGTTCATTTGGTGTTCTAATAACCTCCGCGCAATCCCGCTTCAAAATTTCGAGGTTTCCGTTCAGGACGGTTTTGGCCAGTTTCTGACAGTTGACCAGCACCTGCATAGTTATGACTATACTCATTCGAAAGATCTCGTTGAGCTCTACATTTTTGCTTTTGGAAGCAACTTTCTACCTCTTCTCTAGTGTGAGATATAGCCGATTTTCTTATTTTGTCGTTGAAAAATTGTCATTTTTGCAGAAATCAGATAATCCACAATTTCTTGAGCTACGCAAGCCGTAAAATTAAACTACAGGTGTTGATTTGAAGGTCTCGTAGAGGCCGACTATCCGAGGCATGATAATCTTCCAGCAGCTATCCCGTGAGCTGCTATCATAAAAAATGTAGTTTTTGCAAAAACATGACCACATTTTTTCCAGCGATTGCGGAGCATTTACTATGCAAGATAGAGGGCTGCCACTTACTAGACGTGTTTTACACTAAAATACCCAGGGAGTAGGGATGGAAACTGGGTCGTGGGTCATTGGGTCATGGGTCATTTGGGTCGCTATTTTTGCATGGGTCACTGGGTCTTGGGTCACTAATTTCGGAAAACCTCTGGGTCAGGGTGGGTCTGGGTCAAGCTTCCTATGGGTCACTTTGGGTGTGGGTCAGCAATCTTAGTGGGGCATTTTGGGTCTGGGTCACAGAGATCTTGCCAAATCTTTGAAGATTCAATTTTCGTGGTGGAAATTTAGCTAGTTTTAAAGATAAACCTACCATTTCTGAAAACTTTTCGCGTCTTCGGCGCGATCACTAACTAATTAGTTAAATTTATTCGTCATTTCGCAGAAATCACTAGAATTAATGTGTGACTTACTCTGCCATTCTATATGAGTTGGGTCACTTAGTAAAAGCACGTATACTAAGGAACTGTCTCAAATTTCAAGACGAAATAAATCGTATTTTTCAGCTAAAATGCGTTTGCGAAATCATATATACGCTTAATCTTTTGACTTGACTAAAAACTGAAAAACGTCATAACGTTGCTTCCTTTTTAAGTTTTTCACACTGCTGTGTGCAACAGCTTCAACGTTTTTAGTCTAGTTTTTGATGTAAACAAAGGATAGAAAAGTCTGACTGGCAGACAAAATAAATGCATAAGAAAACGTATATCAGCTGCTAAACGAAACGTTTCAATAAATCGTATTATTTGATTTTCAATTTGAGTCAGTTCCTAAAGTGGAGACATTTCGGTAGATTTTAGTTTACAGCATCAACCACTCAGGTCTCAGTTTATATAGTTGGTTTTTTGTAAGAAAAACAACCACTTGATCTAGTTTCACAAAATGAGTGGAATGTACTTATTCTTGCATTTTACCAAAAATTAAGAAAGTTAGAAAATTCAAAAACACTGCACAACGGGTCAATCTTTGTTAGAGTCAATCTGTGTAACGTTATTCTATTGGGTCATTTGGGTCTGGGTCACAAAAATTGTTGGGTCAGTTGGGTCTGGGTCACGAAACCGTTTGGGTCATTTGGGTCTGGGTCACTAAATTTTAAAATTTTATGGGTCACTTTGGGTCTGGGTCAAATTTGCGTTTGGGTCGAGTGGGTCATGGGTCACAAAAAATGACCCAGTTTCCATCCCCGCGACCCTTTTTTAGTTGCTCCGATTGCTGTTTTCTAGCTAAAGTGGCCGCTTGCTAAAGTTGGGAAAAGTAGGTAAAATCCAGGTTGCGCAAACATTTTAGCCAATTTCTTCATAACGAAGAGCAATTTCATGCTAATTAAAAAAGGGTCCCCAGCTTTTTGATAGTGGAATCGGATGATGTAGTCGATGCCTCACGAAAAAAACTACTTTTGTCTGCAAAAAATCTGGAAAATTAACGTACTTCGAAAATCTGGGAAAATAGTTTCCGAAGACTGAAGTTAGTTTCATGACATTCACTAGAAAGAGAAAATGTTAAGCTCCATTTTGATATAAAACTGGCTTCTTAACTCCAAGTAATGAATGAGTAATAAGGGTTCAAAGTAGATGTCTCCAAAAGGAATCACCACCTTAAGATGGAATATGATTAGCGTAATCCGCCAAAATAATTATTCATCATAATAGTTCGACTGAGATATACAAAATTAATTCGAAATATATATGTAAATAAAATTTCTTTAAAAATCAGACAGTGCATTATAATCATTGTATTCAATTGCTGATTTCACCTTTGAAAAACCTTAATAAAGAAGTAAGTAAGTCTTAAGTAAATGCTAACTTCTAATCATTCTCGGGCTTCTAATATTTTCATTTGGAGATTAAATTTTCATTTAATTGAAATTAATCTAAATTTACCACGTAAGCTTAAATATTTTAAATCTTTCTTGCAAGTTTTCCCTAAAGTAAAGTTTTCACCATCTTGTGTGTGGTTGAACTCTGAGATTAAAATTTCCAACATTTCAATTATGTTTTTATTTTTAATTTTATACTTGGATGGAAATAAAACATAAGATATCGGAAACCCAATAAGATTAGAAGTTCACATTGATTTAATTGAACTTAACTGGGTGGCTCAATTGGTATAGCGTTGACCGAGATAGCCAAAGATTGTGGGTTCGTTCCCCCCCTCAGGCCCGAATTTTTCGGGTTGGAGGTGCTATAGTGACACATTTTAGTTTCGTTCGTTGTGTAATTTTTCTTGCCCATTACAGTTTGAACGGTCGAGGCTTGCTCCCATTAGACTGTGTGGGCTGGCGCGAAAGCGTCCTCTAAAATGTCACTACAGTTTAGGAACGAATTCAAACTTAAGCTTGGTTCGATAGTGCCTGGGTGGCTCAACCAGTGAGCGTTGACCTAGATAGCCAAAGGTTTTGGGTTCGATCCCCACCTCAGGCCCGTATTTTTCGGGTAGGAGGTGCGTTCGTTAGTTTCGTTCGTTCTTTCATTAGCTTTTATCCAATGCATTGATTGCTGCATATGATTATACTATACATCTATGAAATAAAAATTCAATTTTAATTTGACCTCGTACCTTCTCCTGCTTAACGGTTTTGGGGTTTGGTTTACTTAACTTAAGATAAGTTTCCACGCTTTAAATTATACGTATATTTTTACTTATAAATAAAATCATAAAATATTGGAAGACTAAGAAAGACTAGAGTTGGCATTTATGAAAGATTTAACTTTAAGGTTTATCAAATGCAAACTAAGTAGTTGTACAAAACAATGATTAATCCTCCAAAATTTGTGATTTAAAGCATTTATATGCATTATATATTTCAATTTAATTTTGTGTCTGAGTCAAACTATTATAGTGAGTTATTTTGGTGTTTCAATCTAATCATATTTCATCATCAAAACATAATTAGTTGCTATAATTGTGAGCAAAACTAATTTATAAACTGAAATCTGCATTATTTTTTGCATCCGTGCAAAATTTCCCCTCCCAAGGAAAATTCACACGGGGGGGGGGAGATTTTGCACCGGGGGAGATTGCACCGTGACAGTGGCACACCAACCAAAACCAAGAATAACGCTGTTTCCCAACTTAACCTGTACAAGGAGCCACAGGCCCCATTCTGACCAGTGGCCACTTCGGGCGGTTTAGGCATTACGTGTTCAGTTAACCCGATTTGCAATATAGGGCACTACCCCAACGCCGAAAAACGTTTTTGCCGGATTAGACTATTTTCAAATTTTACGAATTAGAGTTAAAAGATTTCGAAGTTCAAATGTCCAAAAACGTTGTGTTCTATTATTTGCCATTTGTAAAAACGAACCAGATGGAATTATTGAAAATGGGAAAAATCTTGCTAGGAGGAAACATTGCCTATTCAAAATAATTTCAGTTTCAGGTCTCGTCTCAAAACGATTTGAGTTTAAGTTTACTGTGCTTAAAACTGAAACCTGTAAAATCTGAAACCCAGTTTCTTATTTGGTTCAAAAGTGTGGTGCCTGAGACTGCACACCTGTCGCGGTTTTAATTGATATAAATGGAAAGAAAAACACCAAATTTTTACTGAGAACTTGAATCTATAGAAGCTTTCCACTTCGATTGAATTGAAAGATGTTAATCTGTTGTATAATTATATCAAACGTTGATTAAAAACTAGTATCATTGCTGTTTTGGCACATTTACTCCGCTAGAGCTCGATATACCGTTCTTGAATTACCGAAATAGATTTCATTCAAATGTTTTCAATGATACATATGTGAGACTGGTGAGTGACGCATTAATTCATTGTATCTCGGCTTATTCAGACTACGTTTATAAAACTCCGAGAGACAAACAGGAGAGGTTTAAGAGTAAGGTACAATAAAGTTTGTTTAAGATTAAAAGCAAGAGTCCATAATTAATTCCTTATATTATAGAAGAAGAGTAAGCCACTAGAGGGCTCCTCTTCTTGGCATTGCGTAACGGTGCTCCGACCACAATACGCGAATGTTCCCCCGTTTGGTGGGGGGGTAGCCAAAAGGGGTCCCCGTTTGGCGGGGGGGTAGGCAGAAGGGGGTCCCCGTTTGGGGGGGGTCGCTCAAGCAGGCTAAGTTTGGCGCATTCTGATTGGCTGCTGGCGACCCCCCCGCCAAACGGGGACCACTTTTTGTGACCCCCCCCCCCAACGGGGACCACTTTTTGTGACCCTCCCCCCAAACGGGGATCCATTTTCGAATAGAACAAAAACTACCGTAATCCTCTGCTCTACCCCCCCACCAAACGGAGGGGGGTTTCTGCAATCTGATTGGCTGTTGGCTACCCCCCACCAAACGGGGACCTCTTTCCTGCTACCCCTCCCCACCAAACGGAGGGGGGGGGTATGCGCTGTCAGTTTGGTCGACCCCCCCCCCACCAAACGAGGGAACATTCGCGTATTGTGGTCGGAGCACCGATACGCAATGCCAAGAAGAGGAACCCTCTAGTGGCTTACTCTTCTTCTATAATATAAGGGAAATTATTATGGACTCTTGTTAAAAGGCATTTCTTCTAAGCTTATTTATTGTTTTTGCTTAATATGCTATTTTCACATTTGTTTCCTATCATCATTCAAGTCTATTATTAGCTAAAGCTACAACTACACTTTAAAAATCATTTTCACCAATTTTGAACATTCGGGCCGGTTTCGGGCCCGACATCCGGGCAGACCTCGGGCCTGTCTCGGGCCTAAAATCCGGGCCGAACCTCGGGCCTGTTTCGAGCTCGGGCTTCGGGCCGGTCCTGGCCCGGTGTCACAGGGAAAATTTCCCCCGTGAATTCTTTCCCCCCGGAAAAATTTCCCTAATATATAGTAAACTTTTGTGCTTAATGTATTGTATTTATAGTAGTAGTATATAGTTAAACTTTATAATTTCATGTTACTTATCCAAATATTTTAATATTTTATTCGTCGCTATTCTTTCCCAACCTTCAACAATCTATATAAACTTATAATAACATTAAAATTAATCTGCATAAAATAAACAAAGTATTTATTAAACGGCTTAATGCTTAATCAGGCTAATTAAAAGAACTGGATTAAGTTTATATGTAATTTTAAATCATTTTATTACATCTTTAATGTGGAATTAAAGTGTTAATGAAATGCTATTTTATTAATCTCACTTTGGATTAAATTCAATTCATCGTCTCTACTTTAATCCACCAACTTTAGTAGCCGTTTTAAAAATCTTTTTATTCCGCACACTAAGTAACTAAAATATACGTTTCAATCTTAGACCATCCATGAAGAGTCAGTTAGGATTAGGTAGCTTCCGATATCGTAGTATGTACCGGTGGTTACTTTCAGTATCTTTTCCAATCTTATCCTAATCTTTTGCGTACGCCTCACTCCAGTGTGGTGATCCAGTTAGGACTAGGAGCAGTGCCACCTTTCTTTTTCTTGAAAGCAACTTTGAATTTTGAGGTGACACTGAGTAACCGCTCATGCAGCTTACCCGAGGCAATTGCCAAGTCTGTGGTTGTGGTAGCACGCATCCCCGGAAGGACGGCCGCTCCTAGGGTTATCTGGGATAAACGCTGAGCTGAGGGACAAGTGCCTAAGGCACTCGTTGGGAAGATATGATTTCTAGCTAGATATCAGACATGCTAGAATTTTTAAATTCTAGCCTTGACGTCATGATCCTCAACTTCTAGCGCAGTAAGAAACCACTGCGCCGAGGTTCATCCTAATTTAATGTAGGCAACACATTTCATGAAAATTAATATACCTACAGTTCATTCCAGTTCTTCAATGTGTCTGACATTTTAATCTAATTCTATTTCATTACGACCAAATGTTCCAGCGATTGTAGTGCATTTTCTTCGCACACCGAAGGTTGTCATTGGAATTGGCAATCCATAAAAATAGCAAATTCATAGTATCTTTCTAAAAGACGTTCCCCAGCTACGTTTGATAATAGGTTTCAGGGAAACTATGGCAAAAACACCTTAAAAGGATATATACAGGCACGATTTTCAAAAACTCTGGTCCGCATGCCCCGTCACAAGGTTCTGGCAGCGCCACTGATCACACACACACACACCACACACACACACACACACATATATATATATATATATATATATATATATATATATATATGTATGTATACACGTACACACTTATGTAATTTTTGAATATAGAAAGAAATCAGTTCCAGCTTGTGACGTTCGACCTGAGCGACGACCACAAAAATGGTCACTTTCGCTCTGAGCCGACTTTGCGGAAAAAACATCGCCGCCAACCGGTCCGGGGCAGGGCGTACCCAGGATTTTGAAAAGGAGGAGGTTTTAGCTAAAATTTACTGAAAA